>JAFMSR010000006.1:5543231-5668180 GCA_022818135.1 Saxidomus purpurata
AAAGAGCTATCAAGCTGCTGATGGGGTGTTTCAATTGCCCATAGGGTTATGGGGTCACATTTTAACTGGAGATCACTGAAGAGTGCCTTGATCATGATCTACAGTACCTGCAAAAGAAGAGGACGTATCTTTCATGATTTGAATCTGTGAGTCAGTAGTAAGATGATCTTGCTAAAAAATGGCAGTAACATTGATATTTAGAACAAAATTGCAGCCAATTAGACTAACTGATTACTCTTCTAATTATGCTAATTCCCAATGACACAAAATGGCGCTCTGGTGGTAAAAGAAATACAAGGACGACTATGAAATGTTATGGATACCTGTTTTATATACTCACTGATGTTATAACAACACTGTGCTATTGTTAAAATGTCATACATGCACTGAGACAGAACAGACTATAGTTTACTGAGAGAAGGTACCCCACAGTTTTATGTGTCTAGTGTCATGTCATTTCCAGAACTGTTTTCAGACTTTGTGCTTGTCAAGATTCCGAGAGCCAATTTAGAGATGAAAATTGGACATATTTACTGTATTTTCCATGATGTATAGACTTTTTCTGTGTTCGTAATAAGATCCCTGAGGTATGATGAAGTTAATAGATCTTACAATATCCTCCCTTATGGTTTTCAGTTCTGTTCTTATTACGCCGCCGTTGAACGGCGGCGTCAGTATTGAATAGGTTTCAAATTTGTACCATGGGGTTGCATAATCGAATAGGGAGCAGCCAATATTATTATTGTAAATCTAAACTATGTTCTATGTATGAAAAAGACTTTAATGAATCATTAAATTGTATTAAGTCATTAAAAAAACAATACAATACAAAATACACATGTCTCCTTCCCTTATTACAAAACTTTGGACACATTTAATGAGTATTTAATAACTTTTCCACAAACTCGTAGACCACGGGTTTTTATAGCTTTGTTTACGGACCTTACGATCCGATTCATCAAAGCTCAGAAAAAAAAGATTCGGAAGATGTTTTGCTATCTTAAGACACTCAGATAATAGAATACATGGCGCCTACGTGAAAAATCAATGAAAACCCATTTTAATTACTACATATTAGACTATAATATTGAAACTGTAAAGAAAAACCGTTCACCCAACTATGCAATACGTAGGGCCCTAACGGAATTCCATTCCATCATTTGTAAACAAAAACAATAATCAGCCAATGGAAGTTCTGTAAAATGTATACGTCACAGCATAATTAATCATGTGGATTTCGTCTCTTTCCGCCGTATATATGCTTCGGGAATAGAAAGAAAGAAAAATCCACATTACTAGCTACAGGGAGGGAGGGGCAGGTATATCTGTTTTACAGATAGTTCTTTTCCACAAATTTAGACCCGGTGTAAATTATATGTGCACAGGTTTTTGCCTCTGCTTCCTATTAACCGACCTGTAGTCAGTGAAATTGTGGGAGGATCCATGGTTATAAATAGTTTTGTGTATCAGTTCCTTGGTATCTAAAAATAGCCAGTGTAAAATTAGCATCCGAAAATAATTAATGTTGTGAGAAAAGAGGTATTTAATTATCACAATAGACAAACAATATGGAAGTTACATAAGGGTTTAGTATTATGCTAATTACTAATAAAAACTTTATTTTTATAAATCAGTTTCATAAACAAAAAGGACAGTATACTGGACAGCTAAATACACAGAGGCACGGACCGGTATATATTACTGATTTCCGAAAACAACTTTTTACCGAAACAACCAAAAACAAATGAGATTACCGGAAACAAGTCTTAATGCAATAGTTTTTATGTTAAATACACTTTTATTCTAAATGATAAAAATTAATCGCTTCGATGTAACTTAGTGTGTACTTTATGTTAACGATTACCTCCCTTTGACGGTATTAAAAAGCAATCACGGACCTATATACACATGTGATAAATCACGGACCTATATACACAGTGTATAGGTCCGGTTGAAAGAAAAGATCTTTATTAGAAAAAAGTATTACTTTTCTTTTTTGTACTTAAATAGTTCGATAAATTTTAGCGTTATTTTTTGTTCAAGTTCTTTGACAGTTAAACAACTTATCTGCATTTCCAGTTACAAAAATTCCCATGAGTGAATGAAAATAAAAAACAGAAACTAGAAAATCATTTAAAATCTTTTTATTTGCATATATCATTACAAGGATGAATAAAAACATATAACATAATTAACATAATGTGTATATAGGTCCGTGACAGAGGTAATGATCATTTTATGTAGTAAAAAAGGGTTAGCTGATGTTTACCGCGCACATTTTATATAGAAACCGCCCCAGTGCCCATCTCCCAGCCATGCTTCAAAAACATGCGCGGCGTCTTTGATGCCTTGCATCAAAATTCGTCTTGTATGTTTATTAGTCCCCAACCAGTCAAAGACCATGGGAGACTATAGGTTTTCTCAGGTGTTTCTGTCCATCAGTCTGCCAGTCTGTCTGTATGCATTTTGTGTCTGGGCTGCATCTTCTATAAGCATGGATCTATTTTCAAATAACTTCACACAGTTCATGAAACTAGGTCATATGTTCGTCTGACATCCTGTCATATCCAGTTGCGGACTAAGTATTGCATTGCAATACTCCATCCATTTGTTTGAGAAAGAACATGATCTGTAGTACTTAAAATCTTTTACCAAATCATATAAAACAGAAAGACAACTGTAGTCCAAAATACACATCAAATGGCCAACAATTATAGTGCATACAATTTTCACTACATTTTGTAACCAAAAACTCATACCAAAACATATATCAAACAGACAATAGCTTTTTTTCAAACAGAAGCTATCTGTTAACTGCACTGTGAGGAATTTTAACTGATTTTGACAGACCTAATTATTATAAGGTCTTTATTTCAGGCCTAGAAAGAATAATGAACCATTTAAACTCTCCACTGACTCAATTGAAAGTGGCAGATTTAGTGTTTGAAGTTTTGGTGGTAAGGAAATTAAAACGAGAACCTTGGCAGTTGTGTCTGAAGTGTAGTAATAAATACTGAACACATTATTAGTGTCAGGAAGCAAAGTGTGTGCATAGCAGATGACACAGCCAAGATTAATGTCCTTGAAATAATATATTTTTATTTATCTAAACCCTTAAACCAGGGGATGGCATTGAAGCGGGCTTCTTTTTGAAATATTGCAATTATTACCGATAATGGACCCCTTTCAGCTAATCCCAAGTATGTAGTGCTCAAGGATAAGCTATGATCAGGATTTGTCTGTCCATTTGTCTGTCTGTGTGCTGTGTGTCTGACTGTCCATCCATCTGTCTGTCCATAATGAAGAAAGATTGAAGTTTATTGCATGATTCTTTAGGTTTACTTTTTTTGAAAAGATGATATAAACAAAGACAATTTATTTCTAGAAAACTTTGTTAAGCAGTTAATAGCATATGTTGAAGACTTTAATTAGATGTTAAGTGTAGGCATGTTGTTCATCTGTCAATATCGAAGCTGACAATTCTTACCTAAAGCAGGGGGTCTTGTAGTTGGATCATGGGTGCCGAAAATGGCTAACCAATTCTGAATCTCAGGGTATGGAACACACAATTACATTTTGGACATCTGAGATCTGTTGACGCGTCTTTTGAGATTATCCTAGACTTTGGGCATAGGAGACTGTTGAATGACAAAGATATAGATAAAGATATTTTAATAGCAGACAGTGTGACTTTGATAAAAATGACTGAAAATGAATCCTTACAAGAGCCAGTGACTAGGCTAATGGAGTCAGATAACAATGGTACATATAAAATGTGTTCTTACATGATGAAGAAAATGAAGCCAAAAAGAACATTTTGTAAACTGAATTCTACTGCAATTAGGAAATCAGAAAAACTGTAGAACATTTTGAAAATGAGACCAAACATGATCAAACAGAGAGCAGAGACAAGAATAGGAAACTTGACTGACAAAGTGGTAAAAAGTTAGACCATACCCATGGAAGATTATTATACTGTTCCTCTGCTCCTCATTCTGTTAAAACCTTTTTTCAAAGCATATTACTGACAGCAGAATGTTTTTTTCTCAGAAGCTGAAAGATCTCCTCAATAAGATAGCTACCACCTGTAGTTTTGAGAGAAATAAAAACAAAACTTGACCCATCTAAATTACTGAACAAACCTTCTGCAATGTGTGAAAAGGTCATACAGGTTAAAACATTCACTGACATTTTTGTGTGAAATAATAAATATACATACTTGATGTGTCTCCCATATGCTTCTAAAGATCTCAGGGAACTGTGTGAAGTTAAAAGATAGGTCTAAGTATAAGGTAGCAGGGGTTAGATTATGTTAAGTATAGGTAGCAGGGGTTAGTTGACCTTTTATACATTGGTAAGTGGAATCCCTTGTTAAATATCACATTTTCTTTTGGTTTTCATGTGGTCTCGAGAATTAAATAAATACAGATGGTGACTTAAAACATAAATTCACACAAGTTATGAATGAGCAATCTGGTATTTTGCACTGAGTTCCATTGCAGTAAAATCAATTTTTAGAATTCTTGTACTTCTGTTTTGCAAAGGAGAATAGGTAAATTATTATGTGAAAGTTTTCTTCAGTCCATTTTTTAGTTAAAAGTTGAAAATGCTGTTGATGGAGTTATGTCCCTTCCTCAGGTTAGTTGACAAAATGATATAGCAGGGATTAAAGGGGTATAAGTCATCCACAGTGCAGCTCCGGGTTACTGGGTTACAGATCTTGTTTCATTATCAAACACTTCTTTGCAACACTGTATAGTTGCAATTATATTTGTTCTCATCGGAAACCATTTAAAATTTGGTTGATTTCATTCCAATAACTGTCAAGGGAGAAGTTATTTTTTGTTTTTGCAATTTTTTTTCTCTCTGACTTTAAGATATCATTTACCCTGGAAGTCATGTTTTGATTAGAGAGGCTAGCCTTACATTTCAGCAGCTGTAGCCCATGTGTTTTTTAATTGCTCGCAAGGAAATGATTGCTGTCTAGAGAAAACAACTTGTCATGTATAATATTGAAAACCTATTTGTTAGAACATATGGTACTTTGTAAGGAGTCAAGGGTGTGGGTTTCGTTCTCTCTTCTTGTGGTCCCCAGCAAAGTAATACAAAAGAAGTCTTTTCTTGTTGCAAAGCAACAAAAATATCAGTTCCACAGAGATGCTTAAATTTATTTCACAATTAGCAAATGATGTGGAGACAGTCTTTTCTGGCCAGCAATAAATGCCCTGACAAAGCAAGAATAAATTCTGATAATACTGGCTTAAGTTATATTTACACCCATCCTGAATAAAGAAGGTTATTATCTTTGGAGGAGAACAGTGCTCAGTTTGCTATGAATAAATTAATATTAAAAAAAAAAGATATTTACTTTCCCCTTCACTGTTATGTTCTTAGCAAGCCGCTAAAACCACAATAATATTTTTCTTAGCCTTATGTCATGTTACGAGTTATTGACCAATTTTGAATCATGCTATTGCTCATGCATGCATTTTCCTGGAATAACATGGCAAAATCCATTTGCACCTGCCTAGAAAACCGAGGATATCCAAAGCATAGGTTATAAAGTAGTAAAAGTTTTGTCACAGTGCCACAAATCAAAGTACTGAAAGGACGGGAAACCTTGAAAAAAATGTAACCAAAGTGAAAACACCAGTGACCTTGACATTTGACTAGACTTTCTTTGGTGCTGACACCCTTCATTTGTCATACATAATAATATTTGCTTTTCTACTTTGGCAGTTTCGTTCCTAGAAAACTGCCTGGTCTCAAATTTCATTTGTTTGTATAAAATGTAACAATAATCTTTTGCCATTAGTTTTAATCCATGATCTTTAGGGATTGTCTTTTACTTTTCCTATAATATTTCATCCAGAACAGAATTCAAAGCAAATCCAGACAGCAGGGACAAAATCCTCTTTGTTTTATCATAAACAGACTGTTTAACTATGGCTTTGAAAATTTCTGAATTGTTTTTGCAGCTCTTGTGTAACATCGGCAACCTGAAATCAGATTAAACTTAATTGAGGGATTAGCTTTCTGTGATTCTAATTAATGGGACCTAATCAGGATTTTACATGATTGTGTGTGGGGAATCTCCCAGAGGTGATTGAAAGAATGGAAGGCTGCTGCAATGCATAGGTTGATCACGCATCTGCAATTAAAACCTCTGTACATACTGCTGCAAGGGAATTAAAACAATTCAAATCGGGTTTTATCCTTTTAATTGCTTTCATTTGCATTTTAATCTAGATTGATCGTTGCAATGGAACGTACACATGCAGACATTAGGCATTAATTGATGTGTTCCAATTGCTATGATCTTTACCAATACTTTAAATTGTAAACAGTAACATCTCGCACTAATCGCAGTTTTGCTTGTTCATCTAAAGCACTTTCAGTATTCAGTATACTGAAAATGTGTAATATCCATGTATGACAATTTGAAATCTTAATATTTTCATGGTGGTGCCCATATATAGATAAAAGTCCTGTTAATGTCAGATTGATTTCTTGTTATATTTTAATGTGTAAGTATGCCAAATTGATATCTTAAGTTGTTGTAAAAATGCTAAGACTTTCATACTACTTTCTATCTCTTTAATTCTGAGGAATCAGAGACTTGATTTTGTTGTTGTTGTTGTTTTTATTATCATTGATAGGATGGTGATAACTAATGGAAATAGAATGATAGATTAATCTCTAAGTACTTGTCAGCATATCTATTATAAATTGGGGATATAGAGGTTTGATTATTTGATAAATCAATCAGGAATCTGTTTTTGCACTTTTGACCGGCAGTGTCTTCAAATAGCAGAAGTCCCTACTGTGTAAGAAATGACCCTTTCAGTTTTTTGCCTGGAATACCTATTACATGGCATGAAAATTGATTAAGTTCTATCAGTTTTCATTTTGGAACCATGGAGAGCTTTAATCAAGTGAGCTTTTGGAATTAAGGACCCCTGGGATAGATTTTGGATGTGCTTGATTTTCTCTTCAGTTTCGGTTTCAGGGCATGCTGATTTGTGAGTGAGGTCTCTCAAGAGGTGTTGGAAAACAAATTTTATTTGCTCTGGTACAATGCAAGTTTTTTTTCCTGCTGATCTTAGTATTGATTCAAAATTTTATTTGAAGAAACCAAGATACTTTGTATTAGGCATAAGCAAAACTATAGACTGTTTCCCAAGGGTTGATAGTGAACAAGATTTCATGGTACTTTACATTTTTCATCATTTAGTAAATTAGATACTGATTCCTCTGCTTTAGGATATAACTTGTATTCCAAGATACATTTACTGGGATCTAAAGCCTGTGCTCTTCCCACATGCTAGGCTACAGTGGAAATTGTTCGTGGCAGAGTCCAGGATTCGAACCTGTACCATACAGCAACATTGCCTAGCAATGCAAAGTAAGAACATCTTAAGTCACTCAGCTGCCATGGCAACAGCCCATGCCTGAAAAAGTTTAACCGATATCTACCGACTTCTCAACATTTTACCGACTTCTCATAATCGCCAAAAAGTGCACTAAGTATGGTCTATGTAGTATTTAGTATGTGTAACATATGAAACTTTTCCCTGCTACCAGCAGATAGAAGAGCGTTTTGTAAATATAACACATTAAACTCCTCACTACTACTAGTAGAAGCAGACTATAATTTTTCTCATTTATTTCTCCATATATTTTGAATGATAACCGTGTCAGTTGGAACATTTATAATGGCTGTTTTGTAGTGGCGTTACCATGCAGATCTCAATTCCGCTGTGCCACACGGAAGTGAAAATCTCATCCTTCATTCAGAGAAAAATCCTGAGCTCTCCAGTGGTTCGGAGGCCACATAGGTGATATATTAACCGAGCAACGTAAATAACAGATAAAATAGCAGATGAAGTTCAAGAATTTTCCCGAGCTGTTTATTCTTTTATAGTTTTTGCAATCCCTGGATAATGTCTGTTATGAAAAGGTTACAGCTATCCACTGCTTAGCTTAGAGCCAACTCATATCTTGCTTTTGATGAGGAACGTCCCATTTGTAACCAGTGACTTAATCCTTATCAGTCTGCATATCCAAGAAGTTTGGTCATGATATGAACAGCTTGCGATTCAATCAGTGAAATTTTCACTGAGCAACTCTTTGAACAACAAAAGATACTGTCCAAATTGAAAATAGAGTATATATAATTGAAATTGAGATATTGTTGGTGGTTCAGAATACAGGGAAAAAGTAAATGTATGTGCTATGAACACTATATCTGATTATTTGTTTAATAAAAATGAAAAATATTCATCATCGAACATACAAAATGATGTACAGCATTTATTATACAAATATTATAATGTAATAGGAAAATCCTTTCTTAACATCTTAACCAGTATGTTTGCAATGTCTAAGTGTTTACATCGCCTTATCTCTTATTTAAAATTCCGTATTCATTAAGTCTTAAGTTATTATACAGTATTAATGATATTAAACAGGTATTTTATATGCATATCAGACAGTTTATATTTAATTTTTAGCCACTTCATCATTTTTATACATCGTCATTAAACCTTTGTCGTGGAGCATTTTTCCATTACAATTACTCCTTCATTATACCATGGGGTAATGTTATGCAAAAATCGAGTGACATCAAAGCAACAAACAAAATCTTTTTGTCGCTCGTATTCACTTGAAGCGCTCTCAAGACCCTTGCGTAGTGAAATTTAAGTCTGGTTGACATGCAGAAGGCATTTTGTTTTTATGACTCGGAGCATTGTAAAATTTATCGAAACAGATGAGAAAACTAATGCTAAATGTGTGCATCGCAAACATTCAGAATGTTTCAAAGTTCAAAGTTTAATCTTTGTAGCCAATCAGAATCAAGGGTGACACATTGGTGCAAGGATTCATGTAAAAGTCATCATTTCATTATAAATAATCAATCGTACTTACCTTAGTTTCCACGATGAAATACAGCCAGATTTATGATTGTAAAGACTTATAAAGGTAGCTCAATCAATTTCTTGAAATAAATTCATTGAAATTGTAATACACTATCTATTACCTATACTTACAGCTCTGGAAACATTATTTCTGTCTTTGTGACCAGTGTATACTATTTTCAGTCTGCAGATCTAAGTGGTTTTGATCATGATCTACACTATCTATACATGGTCTTTTGATGCCTATGTATAACAAATAGCATGGACTGAAATTGAAAGATAGTTATTTACTCTGAGTTCTTCTGCTTCTTTACTGAGTGAGCCGAAAATTGATGCCATTTCAGTTGTATTTTTCTTTTGAACAGCAGTTTCTTTATTTTCAGTTCATCTGAAGACAAAAATCTTGTTTTTGCTTAGTTTTGTTGCAGGTGATTTTCATTTTGAATTTCCTCCACAAACAATAAAAAGACACTCCGAATTAGATTTATGTGGAATTTTGTCAGGAAAAAAAATGATAAAAAGTATCTTCTTCATGTCCCTCTCATTGTAAAATAATTATGAATATTCATGAGATTGTCGAATGACTGAGACAGATGTTATATAATGATTTACTGACCATCAAAATTATAAACGAGAGCCTTTAAGATATGTAAATAACAGAACATAAAACTAATTTCAGGTTTAAAAGAAGCCCAGTGGGTAGGCAGCTGAAATCACGGTGACACTCAGTAAGGCAGATTACAGGGACCACTGTTGGCCATATTGTTATCATGAATATCGCAAAATGTTCTCTATTGTTGCCATCGGTAACAATGATAGAGAATGATTTTGAATTGTTACAATTTTGAAATCAGAAACTGCGGAGTGCTGAAAATTTATTTTATTAATGGAGGAAATCTGATCATCACCCTGGCACATTTAATTCACCTTCTGAATAATCAGAAATGAATTCTATTGAAAATTTCGTGAAATCTGAGCGAAATCCTCAATGCATTCTTCGAGTGCAGGGGAAGGCTCTCTCTCGTTATTAGCATCTCATCTTAAATCAAGCAGAAAAAATGCTTGTATTGTTATCTTTCATCTTGGGTAATTGTGAAATCAACGTTGTTCCTCAAAGAGTCACAACCATAAAAGGAACATTTAGTGCTATATTGTGGCGTGCACTGTTCAAGCGATCGATTGGCTAGGCACTTAGTAATTAGTCACTGCAAATGCAAGACATCTGAAGAGAATTAAGCGTTCATAATTAAAGAAATGCGGGACTCGATGATACACTGCACAGTTTTCTCCAAAATTGACGGGAATTATAATGGGAAAAGATGACATAGTAATACAAGAAGAGACAATTTTAAGGTTTCTTCTTGGAATATCTTTGAATATTAACCATTCCTACTGCATGATACATGAACTCACTTGATTCAGACGTGAATACGCTCATATTTGAGTGGAAACTTTTTTGGTTTTAGAATGTTACGTTTAGTTGCTCCCTTTAAATGTTCCAAGGTGAGGTTGGGACAGAGCAATGTGTAGTATTTCATGGGACTCACCTCAGTGGCAGAGTGGTTTGTTTCTACAAAACCTCTCACTGATTGAGAGTCATGGGTTTGAGTCCCATTACTGGTAGGACTCTTTCTGTGACAAAGTTTGTACATTCTGAGCAAAGATGGTAGTCTTGCACTGATCCTTCCCCGGAACATTTCTTTAATTGTCTGCCAGCATTAAACTCCACAAAAAAAACCCAAGCATTTACCACAAAAAACAAGTCCTAAACTCCACAAAAACATGAATATATATACAAGACGAATTTTGATGCAAGGCATCAAAGACGCCGCGCATGTTTTTGAAGCATGGCTGGGAGATGGGCACTGGGGCAGGTTTCTATATAAACTGTGCGTGGTAAACATCAGCGAACCCTTTTTTACTACATAAAATGGGCATTACCTCTGTCACGGACCTATATACACATTATGTTAATAATGTTATATGTTTCTATTCATCCTTGTAATGATATATGCAAATAAAAAGATTTTAAATGATTTTCTAGTTTCTGTTTTTTATTTTCATTCACTCATGGGAATTTTCGTAACTGGAAATGCAGATAAGTTGTTAAACTGTCAAAGAACTTGAACAAAAAATAACGCTAAAATTTATCGAACTATTTAAATACAAAAAAAAGAAAAGTAATACTTTTTTCTAATAAAGATCTTTCATTTCGACACGGACCTATACACATGTGTATATAGGTCCGTAATTGCAATGATTTTGGGTTTTAATACCGTCTAAGGGAGGTAATCGTTACACACTAAGTTACATCGAACTAATTCGCTTAAAATCTAACGTATCATTCTAAAATTACACATATTCAACAAATACATTATTTTTTATCATTTAGAATAATGGAAAGTGTATTTAACATAAAAAACTATTGAATTAAGACTTGTTTCTGGTAATCTCATTTGATTTTGGTTGTTTCTGGTAAAAAGTTGTTTTCGGTAATCAGTAATACCGGTCCGTGCCTCTGTGTATTTAGCTGTATATCCTTTTTGTTTATGAAACTGATTTATAAAACTAAAGGTTTTATTAGTAATTAGCATAATACTAAACCCTTATGTAGCTTCCATATTGTTTGTCTATTGTGATAATTAAATACCTCTTCTCACAACATTAATTATTTTCGGATGCTAATTTTACACTGGCTATTTTTAGATACCAAGGAACTGATACACAAAACTATTTATAACCATGGCTCCTCCCACAATTTCACTGACTACAGGTCGGTTAATAGGAAGCAGAGGCAAAAAACCTGTGCAAATATAATTTACACCGGGTCTAAATATTGTGAAAAAGAACTATCTGTAAAACAGATATACCTGCCCCTCCCTCCCTGTAGCTGGTAATGTGGATTTTTCTTTCTTTCTATTCCCGAAGCATTATACACTCCAGCAATATGGCGGAAAGAGACGAAATCCACATGATTAATTATGCTGTGACGTATACATTTTACAGAACTTCCATTGGCTGATTATTGTTTTTGTTTACAAATGATGGAATGGAATTCCGTTAGGGCCCTACGTATTGCATAGTTAGGTGAACGGTTTTTCTTTACAGTTTCAATATTATAGTCTAATATGTAGTAATTAAAATGGGGTTTCATTGATTTTTCACGTTGGTGCCATGTATTCTATTATCTGAGTGTTTTAAGATAGCAATACATCTTCCGAATCTTTTTTTCTGAGCTTTGATGAATCGGGTCGTAAGGTACGTAAACAAAGCTATAAAAAACCCATGGTCTACGAGTTTGTGGAAAAGTTATTAAATACTCATTAAATGTGTCCAAAGTTTTGAAATAAAGGAAGGAGACGTGTGTATTTTGTACTGTATTGTTTTTTTAATGACTTAATACAATTTAATGATTCATAAAAGTCATTTTTCATACATAGAACATAGTTTAGATTTACAATAATAATGTTGGCTGCTCCCTATTCGATTATGCAACCCCATGGTACAAATTTGAAACCTATTCAATACTGACGCCGCCGTTCAACGGCGGCGTCAATAAACTCTCAAGTGTTAAACCACACAAAATACAAACATTAAACTCCACAAAAAACAAGTGTTAAACTCCACGAAATACAAGACTAGTGTTAAACTCCACGTAAAAAGTATTTTATGGATTGCATTTATAAGAATAGGAAGGCTGCTTCTGTTAAGCTTCGAAAACTGTCTAAAATATGACAGTCTTTTTGTGCAGAGGTCTCATATCTGTGATAAATGATTTTGCTAATGGTTAAAACTTCAATAGCTTTGACATCTTTCAAGAAGATATTAACTTTACATCATTTATTCTATAAATAATTTCAACATTCGCATTTTGATTTCAGTGTTATGTTAGTGTACAGAATTTCAGCAATGGCTATTCAGGTTTTGCAGTAAAATTAACTGGCAGCATTTGCATATCAAACGCTCTTCTGTCAAACATCTGAAATCCAGTCTGACTGGATTTTTGTAGAAAACCATATTAATAAGGTTCCAGTCTGATACAAAATTTTATTAATAATCGTGACAAAAAGGTTTACTCCATCACTGGCTTTTTGCGGTTGCAATTTTGAGGAGATTTGATGCTGTAATCTGTTTCCACTGTCTTTTATTCTGAATATGACTTCAGAAGCAAGAGACCGTAAAAATCACAATAAATGCCATTAGCGGTGTTACATATATTTTAATGGTGGAGAGTTTTACTAAAATCAGTGTGCATGGTATTCAGAGAACAGTGAAAACTAGTCCTGTGTCAAAATGCCATGACTTTCGACAATTTGCTGCCTTAATAGTAAGACATAAGTTGTGTGTGTGTGGAGGGTGGGAGGGGCATTATGTTTATTACCACCTGTATGGTGAATCCTTAAAATGTTTTCTATATCATACATATATAGATGTATTTACTAAGTACTTGAAATTAAAACTGATGCTTAATATAGCTATTCATTTCATTAAAAACATTAAAGTTACTGGCAAAGATTTTAAAGAATTCTTTTCAGTAGCCTTAGATATATTGCAACCAGTATTCGTGCTATGTCATTTATACACCTTGAACTTTAAAAATGTTTAGAAAACATAATTCAATTATATTAATTTGTCATCCTGACAATATATCCCCGTTATAAATCAAATTTTTTGCCATGTTTGAAATGAGAAACCCAAAATTTGTATTGACACTCGTATTCTTTGCCAATTTGAACAGAGAGTGCGCATGGCTGTAATTTATGCAATGTTGAAAAGATTTTAGATAATTTATCTGAGATATTATCATTATAGCTTTAAATAATAGCCTGCTGTAAGTTTGATTTTTTTTATTTCTCCTTGATTTTGTCGCGATTTATGGGAATCTGATAAATTCAAAATTGTTGTGAAGGCCAATTGAGATAAGTACCATGTGATATGCATCATGCATAATTTACGTTGACTTTTTGTCTATGATTTTTTTTTTTTTTTATCCCCGGCTATATTCTTGCGATAAGATTTAAATAATTTAGTTTTCAGAGCACTAACTTTATAAAAAAAAATCATTTACAGCCCTTGAGACCTATTGCATTTTTTGTCAGCTGCTTTGAAAATGTCCGCGTCTTTGATAATTGAATTTTGTTGTCGTCGTAATTATTATTTACTGGTCTGAAAATGATAAGATGTTTTAATGTGATACGATTTTACAAGTGTGTGTAGGTTGTGTCTTCAAGTTCCAAAGGGATGAAAAAATTAGGTTTTAACAGCTTGCACGTGTGTAAGGAATCATTTTGATGACTCTCGTGCAGTAAGAGTGGATGATAAGCAGTTCTACGATCTGTCAGACCGGAAGGAAGGAATTTTGTAGTAAATATTAAAACATTAAAACCTGTTTGAAGTTTTTTTATTAATTTGATGCTGTTATTAAGAAAATTATTTCAACTTTAACCTCTCAAACCCCGTGCTTTCTGCCACGCCCACTCTCAAACCCCGTGCTTTCTGCCACGCCCACATTTTTGCCTTCCAAGGGACCACCTCAGGAGGAGGCAGGGGTAATTTCCTACACTAATGATATTTTTAGCTTCTGTTAGACTGGTTAGCATTTAGATCCATTACCCAACCTTGTAACTGTTTTTTATTGGACATTAGTAAACCAGTCCAAGTTCAAAAGTGCATCAGTGTTTTGTTCAAAATTACATGAGAATTGACTATATGTATGTTGGTATCAGCCCATTTTCTTTTATTTGAGCTATAAAACACAATTTTATAGCCATTTTCACTGTTGGAGTTGGGCTCACTTAGAGAAAATATCTCGTATATAATGGTCATTCAACTCTACAATGAATATACAGTAGAGGTGAAGGAATACTTACAAAATAAATAATTGAGAAACTTTGATGTATTACAATCTAATTTGCATACTGTTTTAACAAGATATTGGTAATGTTGCTATAAAATAGATTTGTATCCCTATTTATCCCATTTTGTATACTACACAAGTAGGGTTGCTTCTAAAAGCATTTGAAATACATTCGTTGTTTAAGACAGTGGCCCATACCCTAGTGTTGCCCAAGACTCTTAACATTGGCCCAGCTCCCAATGTTGGCTGGGTCACCATTACATTGACACAGATCTGTACTTTGGCCAAACTCCTAGCATTGGCCCAGACATGTACTTTAGTCCAGCTTTTAACATTGGCCCAGACCATAACATTGACCTACATACGACAGTTTTTCTGCAGTCAGGGCCAATGTAACAAAGAGCAAGTTGATTCTGGAAACAAAGTCATTCATAATATAAATATTTCTTGTCTCTAAAATAGCTTAGAAAGTAAAATTTTGGAATAATGGTATAATTATGATGTATGTTTTCTCAAAAAGTCTACTTCATCACCCTTAACCATCAATGACTACAAACTGAAGGAGTCAAATTATAAAAGAACTGTAGGCTATAACATTTTACTCACTGACATTGCAAAGGTAAATTATCTGTTGATATAGGTATAAATCTAACAATAAATTTTCCTTACAATGAGTTTTTATCGTTGAGAAATTTTAAGAGTTTAGTGCATAAACCAGATAGCTGCAAGTTTTATGCGCTGTAATAAAAATATTTTTGCTAACGGTGACTTCATCTCATGGTAATACACATCTGTTATCTCTTAACATGAAAAAGATGTGCAATATTATTTGATCTGAGATGTCAGAAATCTCGGGTTTTATCATGTTGAACATCTATAATAATGCTCCACAGTTACTGTTCTGTCTCAGGGTGAAGGGTAATTTGAGCACACCCTGTAAACCTATGTAATGGTGTATATAACAGCTTCTACAGACCTCAGCAGGTTTTTTGAGACAAGGATACCAGTACTCAAAATTGACCAATCAATGCTCGGTAATTTTTGTCTGTATACGTGGTATAGAAAAATGCTTAAAAAATGTTGTTTTTTTAACAGATGAGAATAACATCCGCTTTTGCATAACCACGTGGTTTATATAGCTTCCTTATAATGTTGATACTAAGAAAAATTGCCTCCCAGTCATTGCACTGAGCTCGTTGTTATTATGCATTGATTGTATTCAGCTAAAAAATATGCATTATTGTGTACCTTTTGGGCAGCTCTCTCTTATGTGTATGCACAATGTATAACAATAGAAGGATGTTGCATCACCAGCAGCTGTCAGTCCTAGCAACAGAGCAACACATGATTTATATACATGTTGTTTCTAAGGGGCCCTTAATTGCTTACATCAACGATTGTATATACATGAGAGTGAGACACAAAGACACATTGAACTTCAAAGAGCTGAACACGGCGGCAGATTGTATAGATTTACCTCCCAAGTATATGTTACACATGCTTGATTTAATAACGGTTCAAATTGAATATTGATTTCATTAAAAAAAATCGACAAAAAAAAGTCGTAATAACAGATTTCACTAAAAGGCTGTTTTTAAAATAACAAAAAAAACGAGATGTGGATTTTGATTTTTTTGCCCAGTAACATCTGCGTCTGAAAATGATTGGATGGATGGACGGTTTGAGTACAAGTGTGAAGTTTTAAACAGCGTATTTAGTGTTATAAAATACTACTGTTCCACATAATCATACTTTCCACGGGTAATAATTCTTTACATTAAACCCGCTGACAGAAGCCTTTTAGTTCTGTACGTCTATAAATTAACTGCTATATTATATTGTCATAAGTTACAAATGATACAACTTATTCCTGAAAAATGATGAACAAACTTATTTTTGAGACATTAATTTCACTGAGGCGGAAAATTTGTGGGCTTAAGGTAGTGTAGTAACAGCTGAATGAAAGGGGTTTTTTTGCTATTATTTTATTAAGATGTGCGTGAGTAACTGAGTAAAATGTAAAGACAAAAACACCAGATGTTTCATAGGGAGCATGATGTACATGTATGATAGAACACCATGTGTGGGTGTGTGCGTTTCATTTCATGATTTAATACATCATTAAAGTAGCAAATTTTCATTGTCAGATGCACCTCCCATTAGCAAGTAATGAGTGCAGCAGGTCTTTGGTATAGGTTTTGTATTCATTATTGTTGCCGGTTGGCCGACCTCGATCTTCACAGTGTATAATCCTCTATATTTCTTACTTTTTTTCATTTTCCGAAAATTGCTTCTTTCTGGCTTCTGACTTGACTCAAATACGTTGTTTCTCACTTGACTTGACTCAGACTTCTATGACTTGACTCAAATCTCTTGGGATTGACTTGACTTCAATTTCTAGCTTCTGGTTGGCTAGATGTAGGCTCAGTTATTGACCAATCAGATGCAGTGGGCATTTGAAATTCACTTAGTCTCGTAGAGATCGTGCCATCATGCCATGCCCTCACTTTAGTGCATGACGAGAAACTTTCTCCCAGACGTCATTGCTGTATGTCATGCTAGTGCAGTCTTGAATACACATCATTAATACAAATTTAGAAATTCTGTTGATAGAAATCTACAGCTTGATAAAACTATGACAGTAAATTCAATGCATTTTCAACTGTTGCAACGTTTTTTACAGTGAATTAAAATGCACTACGCCTAATACTTGTTTGAGAGGAAGTCTTAAGTTTCTGTATAAAATTGAATCCAGCAATACTTTTGACGCCCCAAAAATGTGCGGTTACGAAAAGGTAATTGTAGGTTGAGGATGATGTAAATAGATAGAAGGGCTTCAGTACAATTGTTGCAAAGTGTGATTGACTTCGTACTTTCTCCGAGGTACAATGACACAACGTTTGAGCGAGGTAGTAATTATTTGGCTCCGTGTCTGAGTGGAAGGCGAAATTGAATGAAAACACTCAAATTGAATAATTTTTGTGGGTTTTGTTGTTATATCTACTCTCTGTCAAGAATAACAACTTTGTTGTGCAATACAATTTCGGTTTTCGTTTAAGGCAATCCGAGGTAGAGTTGAAGTGAAAAATTTTACAAACATGTTTTGTTATATTATGTAATGTATGTTCGAGAAATTTTTTCAAGTATCATGAAGTATTGTGAAGTATCGTGAGGAATGTGATGTCCTTCGGTTTTTGTTCTGTTAAGCGATGATATTGGATTATGCTCATAGTTTAGTTTGGCTCCTATAGCAGTATTCATTCATGCACTTTCAAGAATGTATTAATTGAACTGGGCGAAAAAAAGATTTCTTTACATTTGAATCAAGAAGTGTCTATTAAAATGTTATTTGAATTACCAGTAGTTTATTTTTTTTAGAAAATTGCATGAATATTGTTGGTTTTAGTCACCATTCTTCAAGGGAAAACATAATGATGGTTGTTGGTTTGTCTGTTTGTATGTAATTTGGCTATATGTGGACTGGTCAGTAAAACCACAGAATGCAATAACATTGCACATATTAAGTATAATGTTGGTAAATAAGGTATGCAATGGTGCAAGTGTGAAAATAGGTTTAGATAAACAACTGTCCTGGGCACCTGTTGGTGACCACAGCTTGTTATCATATCTGTCATGTTATATTGGCCATTATCACACTGACCAGTGGATATAGGGTAATATTTCATAAGATTTAGGGTAGACTTATAAATATGTAACAAGCTGTTTTGTAGAAGAAAATTACTAAGTCTGCAGAAAATTGGGCAGTATTTGGACCATAGACGAGTGGCATGCAGACTCAAGTAGCACATATATTCTGCACATTAATTCTACACATATATTCTGCACATAAATTCTACACATATATTCTGCACATTAATTCTACACATATTCTGCACATTAATTCTACACATATATTCTGCACATTAATTCTACACATATAATATTCTGCACATAAATGCTACACATATATTCTGCACATTAATTCTACACATATATTCTGCACATATATTCTACACATATATTCTGCACATTAATTCTACACATATATTCTGCATATAAATTCTACACATATATTCTGCACATATATTCTGTGCTGCCTGCTAAATGCTACTTTCTCCATAAGGACCTTGGCTGAACTGGTGTTTTGTAGCTAAGCTGTTTAGAAAGCCTGTAAAATTTGAGATTATGTGTTAAAATTAATTTTCTCTTTAATTAAATAAGATTTTTGAACAGTTGCCATTTCGCTATGCTGTTAAGAAAACCTGTACAAGAATATCAGCTTATCCATTCCCTCTCTCTCTCTTTTCTACTTAGCTCCTCCTCTTCATCTATCTCCTAATCAAGTTCAGAATGTGCTACCTCTGCATTTGGTATCTTGTTTACCAGACTGGTTGCTGTTTTTTTCTTGTATCCTTCAACCTCAAAAACACAGTCTGCTGACAGTTATGTCAAAAATCTGCATAATGTATCTGCAAGCATCCGCTTACATCAAAAGGTGTAAATTTAATGGCCCACGAAAAGTCTAGAAGGCAAAGTTGCAAGTCAATTAGTTTGCGAAGACCTGACATTAAGTGACAAACCGATTTGTTGTCGCATGGTTGACATGGAGAAATTATTGTCAAAACAACTTTGGCTACTGTTGGGTTAACGTGCTAGGTGTCAGACTTGGTTGCTATCTACGGATTTATGGGGTAACATTAATTGGAGACACTGACTACAAAATAGAGACAAATTATGTAAACCCCAAAAAAATCAGCAGATTTTATCTGTCTGAATATGAAATTATGAAAAAAGTTACAGATTTATTGCAGTTCTGCAAGCATATTTTACTGGTTTAAGTAGCTGCTGTGTGACATTAGCTTCTAGGTGACATGGTTTCTAAGGGATGTCACAAATTTTAGTTCCCTTGAACATTTTGTATAATGATAAAAAGTTGACATCACTTGACATATTGTTCCACTCCATTTAAGATTTTTAGTGGCAATATAAACGTTCCTTTTCTTGCATTATAAAATACATACTTTTCAAATTTGAAGTCATCCACTTGTTGGTGAGGCATAAATTATGAATTTCATATTGGCACTTCAGTTTTTACGGCCGCATAGTTGAGATGAAATAAAATTTTACAGTTCACTAGAAATAGCATAGAGAATGCATTGAGAACTTAAAATATGCAGAAACGATGGTCTTAAAAAGATCTATCAAAAGAGAACTGGGCATGTTTAAGCAAATGTCAGGGATCGGTCATTAAATATTCAGAAGTCCGGGTCACATGCAGGGAGAAGTCAATATACTTTCATTTCCATTTAATTTGTGGTGTAGCATTAATTTGATAGAGAATGAATAGGCCTGAATAATAATTATATTTGAACAGCTTTATAATATGTGTAAGGTCAGAGCTTGATATCTGTACAGTTCTTTGATGTTTTCAGTTATTATCAAGTGTAACTGTTCTAATTAGAGAAACATTAATTTTATGAAATTATTTCTCTGAATAAATTTATGACCATACATTATGTTTATGAATTTATTTATCTAAGTGAATTAATGGTCATACATTATATCTGATACTAAGCCGCCTGTATTTAGGAGGGACTCAGGAGACACATTCACTGTAATTATTTGGCAATAAACTGGTGCCAGAAGTCTAATGGAAAGGGAGTCTGGATGTTTCATGACCATTGATATATATGTATAACTTTGCATTAATTTTGCATAATTTAGGAAATTTGTTTTAAAATTGGACTTTGTAGTGAGAAAAGATTTTCCATATGAATAAAAGTACAGTTTAAGTACATTGATGTCATTTTACTATAAAATTAAAGTATTAGTGAATACTGGCATAAGTTAATGAAACGGACCTCTTTATACAGAGCACTGAAATTTTCATGTGCATAAAGTATATTCCAACAGTATACACTTATACACATTTTTCCCTGCCTCAGAAATGGACAAAATGAAAACAGTCATGAAAAACAATGCTGTACAACCCTTTTGTTTTAGCCTAAAAGTATTATCTTATTTGTACCACTTTAAAAGAAGACATTTTGTGTGCAGTCAGTTATGTCTTTCGATGCTTTGGTTCTTTCAGTACTTTGATTTTCCAACGCTGCAGACGTAAAAATGTTTACAGACTGGACTCACCCATCTTCCAATTCAGACAGTACCGTTTGCTATTAATGGGGGTAGTCTATAAAAATTATGCTACAGAATAGGATGTGCAGACATAGCACTGCAGACTGAAAGCACTGCAATAACCTCAAACATGTTCTTAAAGAAGCAGATGACTTTCTGTAGTTTGAGAGACAGAGGTAGGTTTATAAGGTAACACCGCTGCATGTTTTGAAAAATAGTTGAAAATAAATCAAGTGATCAGGTTATAAAATGAGCGGATATACAAAGTCATGATACAGAAGTAAAGTAGTTGTGCCTATCCTTTCCAGGTAGAAAATTGCCATATAATATTCACATCAAGTTTTTCGTTCACTAATATTCTAATACGGCATTGTCATTGTGAAGTGACTTTTTCATGAAACCTATCAAAAATCGTAGCGTTGATTGTAGCCGGGCAGAGTGATTTATTATTGTTAAAGATATTATTTTATACCCAATCATTTTTCAAAAACGCACTTTGAGTGACATTGCAAAAAGCCATTGTACGGTATCGAAAAAAAAGAAAATAAAGACGGTGTATTAGTCTCGCGTTTCTGTATGACACCTTTTCTAAATCTATGGAATTGAGATAATATCATCAGCAAACAGTATTGTTAAAGAAAATTACATTTGCAATTACCCATAAAGTCTTTTTTTACCTCCTTTTTTGAAGAACCTATGACCTCTCCATGTCAATCATTTTTCTTCTGTCAGAATATTCAAATTGTCAAATGCAAGATTGAGTCAAATTTATGAAGTAGCAATACCTCAATACATTACAAATGCACCGAACTGCAAATCAACATTTATCTCTTCAAAAACCCATGACCTTTCATGAAAAAAACAGAAGCCCTCCAACTGTCATATCTGCATATTTCGGGACCTTAGACTGCCTGGTTGATTGACATGTGAAAAGCCGGGTAGTAATTCATGTTAATTTGGAGACCAGAAAAGAGACCTATCTTATTACATGCTCCATTAGTTTTAGTGACTTTGCAGGCGGTCGTCAATAATTAAGCCTGTTTTTTAATGATAAATTCATATTTTGCATGAAAAGCGAAGAAACTTTATGAATGAATTATGTTGAAAGGTTACAAAAAAAGAAAACCCTGAAAAGAAAATGAATTGGTATTTTCATAAAAGAGATATATTTTATCGCCTAGTTTATTGAAGATTGGTCAGTGTAAGTTACAACCTGCAAGAACGTTGCATTCATTTATTTTTTGAGATGAAAAAAAGATATGTAAAAGTGCTTTTTGATACAAATTTTATTGAAGTTTTACTCAGCCTGAAGAAATGTTGTAACTTTAAAACTTTTATAACTTTGAAACTTTTACTACTTGTTTTTGGTAACAGATGGTCCAGTGACAAACATTGTTTCCATTAAGTTGACATATGTCAGGACCAATCAGAACCATTGACAGGATGTAACAGCTGATTTGATTGGATATTTTCAGACTGACTGGTTCCAGTATTAGATGTCCAGTCTGGGGAAAATGATAGGAATAAAAAACAGTGGGGAAGCAGTCTGTTGTTTGTAAAAATTGTTGATTTTGAAATCTGATTAAAAGATTACAGGAGCCAAAAAATGTTATTCTTCGGTTGATTGACACCACAACAAGACTGGAACAGAGAAAACATCAAAAATATAATGAGAACTAGTATTCTATTTCATACATGCTTATTATTTCTTGAAATTCACCCACCCCAGAGTCTTAAAAGTTTGACAGTTCAAAGAAATAATGACCAAACTATACATTCCTGGAATAATTCATTTTGACTTGTGATAATTAAATACAAATGAATAAAGGAAAATACAGCACAGAAGTAGGCACTTTGGGAATAATTTTTTTTACACTTTTTGATATGAAAAAATGAAATATTAATATGAAATGAAGTTCATTAAGTAAAAACATTATATTATATTGCAAACTGATTTTATACAGAAAATATGGTTTGCATAAAATACACACTGCAGTTGTTAATAATATTGAATACAAATCAAACAAATTTATGATGAATTGCACATTTTATATGTTCAGTTTTCAAACAAATTTCACCAATTGTTTTGTTCAAAATCTTTTCATGAAAACATAATTTTATCTTAATAATTTTAATAGACAAGACTATACATTGACTTATAGTGTGTCTGTACCTTTAGTCAATTGAAATACACATTAAATGCTGAAGACAACATGTAAATCACAGCTCACTTAAGGTCTAATGTTCATCTATAAGCAGATTGATCTTAATGGTATTTTATTAACATATTAAAATAATGACGTGATTATTTAATGAATGCAGTGCAATTAAAATAACAAAGTTCATCTGGTAATTTTAAATTATGCGTAACACTGGATTTTGCACCAGATATGCGTAAAAAAAAAAGACATGTACAAAAAAGGCATTATTCATTTCTAACTGATCAAATGTTGACAGTGTTATAAGATCATACCCCATGTTAAGTTGATCTGACTTTGTCAGATTTCTTTGTAGATCGTAAATTTAGAAGCCAGTAAATGAAAACCTTTTATTAACTTCGTAAGAAGAAGGGGTCATAAGAACTTGAAATACATACTCCAGGTCTATCATAGCTTTAAATTTATGTACTGTTATGGTGAAATGGATATTAAATTTGTAGTACAGATAGTGTCATTGTTGAATTTTAAAATATTTCTCCGCTTGTTAATTTGACATGATTATTACACTAGAGTGTATAGGTCAAATTATCAGAAAACATATTTATTTTATAATACAGTGGAAATACTCTAAGTTAGAAATCAGATGTTTAAAATTCTTTATTCACTAAAATTTTTGGCGCTTTGAATACAACTTTTAAGCTTGTTTATAGTTCTTTTATTTACAATAAGAGTTTATTTTCTTACAGCAGTTTTAGCAGACAACATTGACAATTCAACAGTTGCCGGTAATATGACAGACAACATGCTAAATGAAACAGTTACTGTACACAATGATAGTACAGTGGTACACAATGATAGTACAGTGGTACACAATGATAGTACAGTGGTACACAATGATAGTACAGTGGATATAGTAGTATCTATGGTTACAATAAATGAATCGAGTGAATCCCCAAATTCAACTGAAGCGAGCAATGTAACAGTCGACTTGCTAAATACAGCATGTATGTAAAATTACCTCCCCTTGATATGAGAACCCATACCCTGCCATTTGATTTCTAACAAGCTTTTTTTTGTCCTAACATTTTAACATATCTCACGATTTTCTTTTGTAGAAGTTACACAGAGTGAAATATAGATGTGGGTCACCCGTTGGCACTTAAAATTGTAACAAATAAATACAGTATTAATAACAAAGAAATACCTGAAGGAATGGATCCCTTTAATTAGCAATCGGTAGAAGTCTTCATCCTTACACTACTAAACTGTCTCCCAAATTTATGTAACACTATTAAATGAATCATTCTGTCATGTGAAATACATTGACTCTCAGTATCTCAAACTCGCTTACCTCGAATTTTCGTTTAAGTCGAAGAAATTCTAAAGCCCGTCAAATTTCTTTCTTTATCTATGTACTTTAACTCCTTTTAAGACAAAATTTGACATATCGAGACTCCGGATGTGTGCGGATTTTTGGTCCCGTCAATCAAATTCCAGTGTATTGTCAACTCGTTAAGTCGAAGTGCGAAAGTCGCCGACAGATCAAAGGTCCGGCGGGTCAAAGCAAGGGTGAGGCGTTGTCATGCCAATTCACATGTGTCGAATGATGTTGTTTGTTTTTCATGGATTTACTTTAATTGCCGATGACTATGTGTAATTAATGATGAAAAGGTGGGGTAATTACTTAAAGACTTAATTTATTTGAGAGGTTAAATGATAAATAGTGATTGGGTTTAAAAAAAAGATGATTTCTGAACGCATTTATCAGTCGTAAATATTTTGTTTTGTAGTTAGATGCTGTACGTTCTTATGTTTAGAATATACGAATGTTCTGACTTCCGGTTCAAGAACGCTACTTTCACTTTCGCCCGACGCGTGCTTTCCTTTCGGGCCGATACAAGTTTGTAAATGTGCTTGATATTTATTACTAAAGGGCTGTTTGGGTATATGCAAAAATAAAATGTAATTAAAATTGAATTTGTGTTCCAATGTTTCAGGGAAAATTGCATCAATAAAGTAAATACAAATAGTTGTCTGTCTTGAAAACAGGGAATTTTGTGCACTATTCGTCCATATACGTAAAAAAAAAAACAAAAACCAAAAGGGGAAAGCCCCTCCTCTTACCTCGAACTTCGTTTATCTCGAAGTAAAAGGTCTGGTCCCTTGAAATTCGAGATAACGAGAGTCAACTGTATGTTGTTTCATCACTCTTTAATTGTTTCAATAAGTGAATCTAAGTTCTCTTCACCTCACCATCACTTTTTCTGTGGTAATTTTGGTCACTAAACTGTTCAATAACAATCCCATAGTTCAAACTGTTAATTTGTAATATTCTTCAAAAATTTTAATCAAATTTGAGAAATAATTATGTACATTTTGTTATCTAATTGTTTCACATTTATAAGAATTGGAGGGTTTAATTTATTAGAAATTGAGTGTTTAAATTTATAAGAATTATAGTGTTTTAATTTATAAGAATTACAGTGTTTAAATTATTTTCAAAAAATCAGAACATGATGTAGAAGCCCTTTTGTCAATACAAAATGATTTTGCTCTAAATTAAATACCTATAGTTATATTCTTCTATTTTTAATCCACTTACTGTACTGTTATTATATATTACCTATGTTTATTTGTGATTTTTTGTGGTGGTTCTTGAAGGACTTCAAGCTGGTCATACAAACATTATGATTATGTCCCCCTTTTGGGCTTTACACAGTGTTCAAGAGTACAACTCTAGCTGTGATATAGGTGAAAAGGTACATCCAAAGCTTGAGGGAATTGGTGATTTTAAGAAAAGGAAATCTTGAGAGTTTGATTCAAAATTAGTTTAAATTCTATATTTGATAAATATTTGACTGTCCAGTGTGTAGTAACCTTCGATAAATGCATACTTTTTATCAGCGTGTTGCAGTTGATAGCTAACTTAGCTCGAGTCCTTACTTTTGTATATTTTGTTTGCTTCACCATATTTTTGATTTGCTTTTGTATTTTCTAGTAACTGGAGAGGACCGTTCAAACATGATGACACGAAGTATGTATCCGCTTGATGTAGTAATTATATTCTCTTAGGTGTCTGGTTGTGAGAAAAGCAATATTTCACCAATTTTTAGACCTGTTACATCATTGGAACAAAAATAATATCAACCAGGGAATGCCACGTACCAAAAACAACCTTATTCACATATCCAATAATTGGTAGTCAGAAACTCACCCTAACTTCCACTGATTTCATAAAGAAATCTACATTTTGAAACCCCATATTTCGGAAACACAATAAGTGATTGTGAACATTATTGAAGGAACATAATGTTTGACCTTGGAATGTAAAAAGGGGGTGAAAAACAAGTAAATACGGCCTTTAATTTTGAAATAACAATATAATATTTTACTTTAGAAATAAGAGCTCATTTAGGTTTAGAAAGTTACAAATCTCAAGTAAATACTGTTTTACTCACAATTTCTTGCTAACTCTCTCTCTCTTTCAGTAGAACAACTCTATCAATTAACCTTTTATACCATTGTGTTTCCTATAATATTGCCACTGTTTATTTGAAACATTTCAGGTAGAGAATTCAAGTTTGGCAGTTATATAATTATAGTGTCATATATCTGGTAAACAGACCTTTCATAAAGTCTTTCAGAAAACTGGCACAGTTTACTGCCTTACCTTGTTAATTACCACTCCTGTCTGCTGTTGTCTTGGCCAAATGTCCCTTCCTTTGTCTCTATGGCATTGTCTTCAAGATCCTACACATCAGTTTACTCCACAGACTTTTACCAGTCATGTGCTGTACAGTCATGTGGATGGCAAGAAGGAAAGGTGCATTTATGTGATAGGAGATACTTGATCAGAAATTATTGCTATATTTCTATTGCCTGAAACTGTTAAAGAAACCTACCCAGCAAATACATCTTGGCCATGAACGCACTGGTGATGGTTTTATGCACAAACATAAATGTTCACTAAATATATGTATAATTATAGTATATATATATCTCATCTACTAACACAAGTACCAGGTAATTTGTGTATAGAAGTAACATAGTTGATATAAAAAATATTTATGCTGTATAATCAACACTGATCACTGATTAAAAATTAATGTTCTTTATTTGGAATTTTAATGCTATTTAATATTATACTTGCATTTTTTGTCAGTAATAACTGCATTTTATCATGTATGATAAAAAATTCTTTTTATGTAAATGTGAAAAAAAAATCTTATAAATACAATTTTAAGGTTTTCTTCTTAAATATTTCTGCTAAAATTATTCAATACTGTATATATCTTTTAATCTCTGAGATCTATATTGCAGTTTTACATTATTATATGTTTTATAAGCACATGAATTTTGTATAAAACTGAAAATAATTAAGGGATATCATTAATATTACTCAAAAAATGTCATTTTATGTTTAAAAATATCCTCATATTAATCATTTTATTGTGAATAAAAGGACAGATGGTAAACAAACAGAAAGATTTGAATTGAATATGAGCTATTTTTATATTCATGATTAGTGACATTGCAGGTTTTTTCTGTCCCTCAAAAAAGGCAGTTAATTATTGAATGGTTTATGCATAACTTCATGTTTTTAAAGAGAGATGGGACTTTGATAAGGTGAATGACATTGAAATATTCTTGTACAGTTCATCCGGGGTAATGTGACAGTCATCAAAAAGATAGATAGAGGGTTGACCACAAAACTGGCATAAGTCCTTATTATTTCATATAAGTTATGACAGTTTTGTGGTAAACCCTCGATAAATCTCTGCCAAAATCTACAATTATATTTTTTGCATGAGAATGTGGATTGCGATTGCAAAAAATGATTAAATCCTCATATTATCTGATGAATTTGCATAATAATATCGAACTCATTCGCACGTGTCGCACATGTCACCATCGCATTATCCTGAATGAACTGTAACGTCATGTTTTTTTAACGAGAGATGGCAAATTGATAAGACTGGTGACATTGAACAATTTCTGTACAATAATTAATGTTTTAGACAGGAAGATGGAAGAGCCAAGTGCTATAACTGAAGGAAAACATGTTACCAAATTAAACAAAGAAATAGCATAGAAGATCTTTATATTTTAAATGCATTGTATGAATGGTTAGGAAAAAGTTCAGACAGCAGAAGATTGTTGAAATTCAAAATTATTTTGATTGATGAATTTGATGGCAGATGTTGCATTGTATGCATAAGCAGGATCACTGATTTGCAATTCTAACACACTACCGAGGAAACAAAAAAGTCCCATACAAGATACATAGTCGCAAAAGTCGAAAACAACCAGTAATTATCACATTTTAGAGCATTGTGCGTTAGAAAAGGGTTAACTGTTTAGTGATTTTGACATTTGCGACAATATAATACAGTCACAAATATCAAAATTACAAAACAGTTAACCCTATATTGTTTCTGCTATAATGAGGTAAAAGGTCAAGGAAAAATGTACAAAAGACAAGTAACAGCTTTATCATTTCTTTTTTACTAAAAACTTAAAGATTTTTCTTCGTCATGAGAGTCAAAGCAGTTCGGTTCAATGTCATAGTCTTGTCTGCAATATATCAGTCAGAAACATTAGAAACTTTGCCTTGGTACCAGTCTGAAGCTACCCTGAGGACCAGTCTGAAAACTCAGGCATCCAATTGGTCAGATTTTAGTTGGAGTTGACATCTAGCCAATCACAACATAGAAATTATAGACTGGTGTCTTGAAACTAGATGGCTTTTGTAATATATGTCAAACTTCATTCTGTTGTAGAATGTTTTGACCATCTTATAAACAGAAAAGTGGCACTTTATTAATGGAGAGGTTGTCCCACCAAGAGTTAGTCTTCTTCTTGCATTATTTGTAGAGAAAACATTTCTTAATGAAAAAGAAAACAAAATGGACAGGGACTTTTTGTACTCCTGGTCACACACTCAGGAAATTAATCTATTGTTGAGCTCTGATTGATCTATGACCCCTTGAACTCTAACATTTTTGGGGATGTCAAATTCTTTTGTAGGAGCTGATTTGTCCAATTGATTTTCAATGAATTAAAAGATTTGTATTAAAAGGTCAGTCAGTGAAATTGGATTTGTGAAATTACAGTACACTGTCCAAAATGTTTACATAGAATTAAGTGCAAAATTACTGAAATATTTGAATGTAAACTAAAGTTAATGTCATGTTTGAAATTTTTTTTTTCAATTTCAGTTTTAATGATCATGGTTCCAATCTCTCATGTTAACATAAAATGCTTGTTTTACAGAAGTTTTACAGAAGTTTTACAGAAGTTTAATGTTTATTTTATATAAAGCTAATTAATTTACTATTGATTTAAACTGGAAAGTGTAAAAGATGTAAATAATTCATACAGTGTTATACAGTAGCAGAGCATGTACATATTTATGAGTTATTAATTTCAGCTGGGACTTGAACCTGTGCCTACAATGCGATAATGTTTTTAAAATTTAAGTTCCATATATCACTTGCATAGGGGAATTGAAAATTTCATTAAGATGTGCTTAAGTGGAGGTTTCTTAAGGAGAAATAAATTAAGTTGAAATTCTATAGAGAAACTTAAGTTTAGAATTTCATGGGATAATCCCTGGATAGCATTAAGTTGAAAATGTCACAAAATAAACTTCAGTATGATAAAGTTTAGTTGAGGTTTCCATAAAGAATCATAAGTAATTGTTTCTACAGAGGAACATTCTATTCATAGTATTCACAAGATTGACTTTAAGGAAGGTTTCACCAAAAAAAAAGTTGCTTACATAAACTAAATCAAAATTTAGGTTTTAAAATGATGAACTGATGTTCAACTTTGCAAAGGATGTATAGACAAGTTGAAGTTTCTGTTGAATAGTTTCTTTGCTTCTCTGTTTAATGGCAGCTTGTACATAGGTGTAAACATGACCTTCAAAAAGCAGCCCAGCATCCCTGCAAAAAATTATTTATGATATAACATGTTTTCATAGGTGTGTTTATAAATTTGTACAGATTTGTTGCTTCCGCATGTCACAGGTAAATGCATACAACATTAATTTACCTTAGAAACAAATTTACAAAATATGCTGAAAACTTAGCTTCACATAATGCAATTTGGAGTCTTATTAACTCTTAAGGTGTATGAACACTACAGCCAGGAACTGCAGCAGTGATGGCCATTATATTATTGTACAAACACACACATCTATTGCCCTGTGAATCTGTTTACCATTCATGCCTTGTACTTGAAGTTAGTAAACCTTAATTTTTGGAACAAATGTTAACTTTGTTTTATTATGTATTATTTCAACTCTTGCTTGCTAGTTAGAGGACAGCAAAAGTTTTTTTAACGTGAAGTAACCTGGTACAAAATACCATAGTGATTGGCTTTAAATTAGTTGAAAAAATAAAAAAGACATTAAATTGAGGCAGAACTCAGGAAAACAATGAAATCTAATTAGACCCAGATTTAATGGTCCAGCCCGGAACTGCAGCAGTGATGGCCATTATATTATTGTACAAACACACACATCTATTGCCCTGTGAATCTGTTTACCATTCATGCCTTGTACTTGAAGTTAGTAAACCTTAATTTTTGGAACAAAGTTAACTTTGTTTTATTATGTATTATTTCAACTCTTGCTTGCTAGTTAGAGGACAGCAAAAGTTTTTTAACGTGAAGTAACCTGGTACAAAAATACCATAGTGATTGGCTTTAAATTAGTTGAAAAAATAAAAAAGACATTAAATTGAGGCAGAACTCAGGAAAACAATGAAATCTAATTAGACCCAGATTTAATGGTCCAGATTAAATTAAGTTTACTTTATTTTATTATCTAAGGCTCCTTCTGTGTAACAGACTTTGACTGGTTGAGATTTATTACCTCATATTTTTGAATTGATTTAAAGTTGGTAGCTTCAACTTGTGTAACACTGCAACCCCAAAACTCATGGCCATAATGTTTCTTTGTTGAATGTCAGCCATTGCAGTGAAATGCGTAAAGTTAGCCATTATGATAAAGTAAGTAAAGTTTGATATTATAGTTAAATGAGTAATAAAGTTAACTAGTGGTCTAAAATCATTGATTGTTAGCAATTGTAGTAAAGACATTGCAGGAAAAGCAGAGGATTTTTTTTGAAGGGTATCCATGACAGATTGGGAAATAAAGTTGCACCCTGTTTTCATAGTAATCTAGTGTTAGCTCATCACAGCAAGTGTAGATCATAGAAAAATATTTTATGCTTGTATATGTGGAACTTGTGATTTGCCTTCTTATCTACTGTAATGAGCTGATAAGCTCAGCCTGGAAGAAAGTAGAAGCAAGTATGCCCTATCACCCAGCCAAAGGCTTATCAGGGGTGATTTATGGCCTTGTTTTCAATAGATAATGTCCAAAAGTAACTGGGGCATGCTTTAGCAATATGGAAGAAGGGTATGAAGGAATGTAGAAGAAGAATATAATCTTTCAGTAGAATCCCTGTTTCCTTATCTTTACATCACTAGGTCAAATCAATCTGACTTTAAAACTGGAAGAAAACACCCGTAGAACACTTAATCCGTTGGCTTGAAATACTCTTAAAATGGAATTTAATGCCCATTTGCAGGTAAAATTGTTTCCTCAAAGATAGGAAACTCATAAAAGCTGATTGAAATATTGTATCAGACTGGTGCATAACTTTTAATAATGTGGATGGGAAACAAAAAACATGCTGTAGCTATAGATACATGAACAGGTCTGCCTTTTACATAAAATAAATCATGCAAGACTTCCTGTTTTTGGTACGTGGCATTCCCTGTTTGATATTATTTTTTTTTTTTTTTTTTTTTCCTGTAGAACTCCTGTATTTGAAGCATCAGGTAAAACCCTATGTGCTATTTAAGGTTCAACAGAAGACCATATGAATTGGAGCTTGTAAAGATGAATATATAAATATATAATAAAAAGGCATACTACATGATACTAATGGCAGTATAGGAATAGAAATCAGGTTTCTACCATTGCTCAATTGCACACTGGCACCATTCCTTTGCAAAAGTTAAATTAGCCCCCAAGCTTCGTACTGGCAGTATAAATGAAAAAAGCAAATTACATTTGGTCAACTTGGAATCTGAATAGAAAACATATCTCAGCATGAATTCATCAGGCATCCATGGTGTGGAAAAAACATTAATTTTACTTATAGACCAACCTAATGTCTCGTGTTTTACACACAAATTCCAAATTTGGAAACGGCCTAATCAGAACCCTTTGCCCTCTTACAACTGCTCCGATGCACACACACAATAGCAATGGTGATACACAATTGCATGCATTTATATTTCCCCGTCTTTCCAGAAAATCCATTTCCTTTCGGGCAATATGGACCATAATGTGATTATACTTGGCCACTTTCACACTTACTGTAGTAATTAGGGATATGTAGGCTGAAAAGTGACAAACCTGCTCCTCATAATTTGCTCCCATGTGATATATTAGTTCCATAGATACTTTTGTATGGATTCCTGCATATAGTAGTGGTCTGCTTTATCTAACAGAACATTTATTGCGTTACAAAAGCCCATCAACACAATTTATGATATAATTCTGTCATATAATGGCCCATGAATGAATATAAAATTGTGGCTGATTGTGAACACTGTTTTACTACAGTATTACAGGCGCCATTATGACAGCCATCTTACAAAGGTCATCCAATGCACAGGTCAAGATCATCCTATCATATAATACAGCCCCTTATGGCCATATTTGAGTAGGAATACATCACATTTTGTATTTAAATATGTGAGTTTTGGTCCCTCCTTAACTACATTCAGATATGAATCTTGCTCCAGACAAAGATCTTGTTAGGTTGTGCCTTTCCCAGACATGGGTCTTGTTAGATTTTACCTTTCCATTAAAACATCTAGACATAGATCTTGTTAGGTTGTGCCTTTCCTTTAATACATCGAGTCATGGATCTTGTTAGGTTTTACCTTTCCTTTAATACATCCAGACATGGATCTTGTTGGGTTCTACCTTTCCTTTAATATATTGAGACATGGATCTTGTTAGGTTCTACATTTCCTTTAATACATTGAGACATGGATCTTGTTAGGTTCTACTTTTCCTTTAATACATCCAGACATGGATCTTGTTGGGTTCTACCTTTCCTTTAATAATACATCGAAATATGGATCTTGTTGGGTTCTACCTTTCTTTTAATAATGCATCGAGATATGGATCTTGTTGGGTTCTACCTTTCCTTTAATACATCGAAACATGGATCTTGTTAGGTTCTACCTTTCCTTTAATTCATCCAGACATGGATCTTGTTGGGTTCTACTTTTCCTTTAATACATCTAGAGATGGATCTTGTTGGGTTCTACTTTTCCTTTAATACACCCAGACAAAGATCTTGGGTTAGATTGTGCCTTGGTTTTTTACTTTGATACATTCTTTACTGAAGAGTATAGGGACCACACAAAAATATTATTGAACTTGAAGTATACAGCTTGTATGAAGTAAAATTCTGCTATAAAAATTTGTCTTCCCAAAATGAATTAAATTATCCTGGATAGTATTTCTGAAATACACATCCATTAACCTTTTCTACCCTTAAACTCAATTACCTTCTCTTTCAGAAACCTGCATGTTTGCTACTGATCTGTTTCAGTTTGGACAATAAAAAGTAAAATGTTATTTAACTAGTCAGATGGGACCAATACCCACCTTGTATAGCTGAGTTAATTGAATTGAGTCTCCAGGATTCTTGTCACAAAAGACTTGGCAAACACTGCCCAGATATTGCTAGCCATTTTATTGGCCATATTACTTTCTGTTTGTACTGACACTGGGAGGGAACATAGGTCCCTGATGTAACATTAAAGATTTTTAACAGGAGTGTTGACCTATAAAAATAGGTTGATATTGTGCAGTTTTCTTTTGTTTTTAGCCCAGTATTGCTTTCAGTGAGATGCAGTTTTTCAGTTGTTTTACAGTAGCTGTTTCGAGTATGTCAACAGTAGAATGAGGCACAATCAGTATATTATATAGTCACCTCTGCTTGGTCAGTTTTTGCCTAAAGTTAATGTAGCAGATCTTTACATCTACCAACACAATTATTGCTTTTAGTTCTGAGTTACCATGTTATATAATGAGCTTATTGCAACTTGAAACTCATTAAAAATTAATTGGATCAGGATCTTGCAAATAGAATAATCTATACTTAGATGCACTTAGCTGGAATCAATTCCTTTAATATTTTTTTCCCTTTCTCTCTCCTGGCCTGTCACTCACTTCATCATCTCATCCTTGGGAAAAATGTTACTGCATACCATGATGTGCAAACTTCTAGTTCAATAAATAATTCAGCATTCAGAGCTCCATGATGTGACAAATCTGCAGCTTGCTAAATTACGAGTCCCAGAGGGCTTTCGTAATATAGCTGGTGGATATACGCCTTGTAAAGTGGATTTATTGAAAGATCAATTTTTTCACACATTGGCTTGAGCTTTTCCAAGTGAAAATGGATCATGTTTTCGTTTATGGAGATGTTTAAACTGCTGTTGTGTGATTGTTTTCAAGCTTGTGTTTTAATCTTTAATAAGCTAGTTGTCACATCAATTAAGCAACCACTTGCCATATGCAGACAATAATGAGTTTTCCTACTTGGCCATTTTTATATTCAGTACACTTGTAATAAACAGTCACCTGCTTTCAGTGGCTATTTTGATTGTATTGTGACCATTGCTGACTTCCCTGTTTGATATTATTTTTGTTTTTTTTTCTGAAAGAGGGTTTTAAAGTTGTACTGCAGGTTTTTACTTTTAAAGAGGTAATCAAGCACTTTCGATCAAGGGCAGACTTTTAGAATGCATAAACTGGTTCTTTTCATTCATACTCAGATTCCAAGATTCAGGGTTTTGTTTTCATAGATGAGCTAGAAAGCCTGTCTGTTTATGTGTTCCAGTGTATTTATATCATATGATAACACTGACACTAAAAACAAAAATAATATCAAACAGGGAATGCCACGTACCAAAAACGCAGCCTCCCCAAAACGAGCCCCACATCACCCAGAAGTGCACACCACCAACACACACACACACACACACACACACACACACACACACACGACACACACACACAATCATGTATACACACACATATACACTACCAACACACACTAGCATACAAAGCAAACACACGAGGACACAAACACACTAAGTTATAAAGCTTATTCTCTTCAAAACTGTTCCCATCTAAATCAGTAAAACATTTCAGTCTGTAAAAAAATAATTTTGGTGTAAAATGTGATAGAATCTTTAGACACCAGTCATTAGGGACCAGAGAGGTGTGTTATTATGCAAATATGTCTGTCATATAAATGCATTCCTGCAAACATCTTCCAGACATTAATTCAGTTATAACCTTTATAGTGCCATTTTCACTTGACTTAAATGTCTCCCTTTTCTTTCATAATAGCTCTGGTTACACAAAATTCATATTATATTTCTTCCAATTTCCTCTTCACAATGCACACACAGTAGAGAAAAGGAGCCTAAATTGTGCATAACACCCATATATCAGTCAGCTTCAGAAGCCAAATTCTCTTGTTTTGACTTAATTGCCTTTGGGTTCATAAATCTGTTAGAGAGATACTTAGCTCCACATCATTTGATCAAAAATATCTGCAAGGTTTACATTTCTTCCAGGTTTTTAAACTAATGTTTTACATTTTCTCAATGATATATGAGGGGTGCTTGGGGAAGGAGAAAATAACAACTTGTGTAGGAAATACAGCCTTGATCCTGTGAGATTGGCTGCACAAAATGTTTATGTCATCCTCTAAAATCAGAGGTATCTGAAAGAAATAGTTTGGAAGATCTTTTCTACATCATGTGGTGTAATTTTGCATATTGTGTCTGACTATGTAACATTTTTCAGCAGTTTATGTTGCAGGGGCAGTTGTAGGTCTTTGCACAGCTATGTTCGAACTAACATGAACAGATATGACTGTACATTTCATTACTGCAGTTATTTACTATTCTTTTAATGACCAAGCTGAGCTAATTTCTTTTATTTGCTGCTCTGTTATCATATAACTAGATATCTGCCATTGTGTTGCTACTTAGCCATTATTATGCCCCTACCCCCTAAAAATCACCCCTGTGTAGCTATTAGCCTTACTAATACCACCCTTTGTGCAACTACTCGCAATTCTGGTGTCACCCCTTGTGCAACTACTCGCAATTCTGGTGTCACCCCTTGTGCAACTACTCGCAATTCTGGTGTCACCCCTTGTGCAACTACTCGCAATTCTGGTGTCACCCCTTGTGCAACTACTCGCAATTCTGGTGTCACCCCTTGTGCAACTACTCGCCATTGTAATACCACCCTTTGTGCAACTACTCGCAATTCTGGTGTCACCCCTTGTGCAACTACTCGCAATTCTAATACCACCCCTTGTGCAACTACTCGCAATTCTAATACCACCCCTTGTGCAACTACTCCCAATTCTGGGATGTGAAATAATGATCAAGTGACATTGTTTTTTAAGCAGAGAATTGGGTTCACACATTAGCAGAATACTTAATGAATTGATAGAGCAATCTCTTAATAATTAACCAGAAATATTAGTGAAACTCATGAATGATGTACAAAGCCTGTGGGGAAGAAAGCGTTAATTGATCTTCCAATCTCGATAACTTAATGGCAAATCTGAATAAAAAAACACACAGTTTATTGTCTCTTGCCCCATTAATTTCTGTTTTGATGTCCACCAAACATAATATTGAAAATTGTATGGTTTCTATTATTTTAGCTTGATTAAACCTTTGGCAGGTGAAAGGGTCAATAAATTTATATAAAGTAGGCCTATTGTTTGTTTAAACATATTGCAGACAACATATCATTTCAGTACATGTTGCAATTTGAGTACATCCAAATCATTATCCAATTTCCAGTCTAGTATTACTACGAAATTTTCAAAAATGTTCAAAATGTGATATGAATGTGTGGGAACTGAAGTTAATATTACTGATGACAGGCTGTTTATTGAGTTTAGTCTGTTTGTATGTCTGTTCATCAGTCTGTCTGTCTCTCCACACAGCTATTCATCCATCTATCCATTCCTCCTTTGCAGTTATTCACAAGTTATTAAGTGCCTTCTCCACTCTTTGCTTCTGTTTCTGAAACACACAAGGTACAAAGTATTAACCATATAGACTAATTACTCATTACATTATATAGCTGCTACATGTAATAACTACTACAAATTAAAAGCCACTTCTGTCTTCTGAATTACCAGTTCATTCCTCCATTAGTCTTCCTGTTTTGTCAAATTTTGAATGTCTGCCCAGTTTAATTGTCCAGTCCCACCCAGTCTTTTACCAGGTAATTACCAGTTATAGGTGCATGATAGTAGAAATATACACAGTCTTACTATAAAACCTAATTGTTCTTCATGTTTTATAACAAGTTCGGTACATCAGATAGTGGTTCCATGCCAAAAACAATTTGTTCCACACAAATCTGAGCCTGTTAAAAGGTAAAGGATTTAGGTGAGAAGTGTTTCTTTTATATAGGACACACACCTTGAATAGTTTGTTTGTTAGATTCCAAGGCTGCTTGCCTCTCATACATTCTTTAAAAGAATGAAGTGACTGTTCTTCCCTGGTATTATTCTTTATTTTATTGTTCATTCAGCCTTATACAATGTCTTTGGCTTCATTCATTGTCATTTGGCTTCACCCCAAACTGCTCTTTGGCCTCTTTGCTTTATGTGATACTCTTTGGCTTCTTCCAAATTGTGTATCAGCTTCAGTTTGTATCCCTTGGGCTCATTAAGTGTTTTATGCAATATGCATTTGGCTTCATTTAGTGCTCTTTGTCTTTATTCAGCGTTCTGCTTCATTCATATTTGGCTTTGTTTTTCATTTTAAAAACTTTCTCACTTACTGTTGTTCTGCTGATCTTTGATAATTCGAGACAAAAATGCAACTTGCTTCCAAGTGATAATGCTTCCTTTTTATTAATCAAACTGCAAAATCAGCTTTGGGTCTTCCTATTTACATGCTCTTTTGAAGTCCTAAGGTATGAAACATTTAATGTTCTTAAAAACATGCAGAAAGAATCTCTGCAATCTTCTTTAGTTAATTTACATTTTGTAATACTCTATACTTATTATCCATAGCATTCTTGGAATTGTCCCCCAGTACAAAACAATGATGACCTACTGTGATGTTTATGACGTTTCTGAGAAATTTGATTCAGTGTAACTCCCTGATTACCTTCCTAATTTTCTCTGTCTGCAATGTCATGTGTTTGGTGTTTCAGAGAAACTTTCCTGAAAGAAATGGTTGTGTTAAATATGTGCACTGAATGAAGTGTCTTTTGCCTCTGGTTTTGTTCCAGTAATGCCCCTTATCTTGCACTAAAGTGTGCTAGAGAGCACATTTTAGCTCTGTTTGCTACTTTTACTGCCACTTTTGACGGCAATGTAACAGAAGTTTTGTTAGAAATTAACATCAAAGATAAAGGTCCCAAAGCTATGATTTGAGTATTTTGCAACAACCCAAAGTAATTTCTCTACAAGATGTTATTCTCTATTATTATATTTCTATATTATCTAAATTATTCTTGCAGGGTCGTCTCAGCTGTTGCCAAGTGTACGTTGCAGGAACACTTGGGGTGCCTATCAATATTTTGGCTAGAGATCTTGACACTAACTGTGCCTGTAAGAGCCTATGGCTCAAAACATTATAACCAGTTACAAACTTGTTCTTTACTTCTTACATACCCTGTTATTTGCTGATTACCTATTTTCTTGCCATTTTCTTTATAGTAACCTTATTTTTTTTATCATTTTATTAACATTTTTTAAATCTCAAAAAGTGATATAGTGCCTGAATTAATTTTTAAAATTTTGTGTTTCAAATTAAATATCTTTTCCAATATATTTTGTGTTTCAACAGTATTTCAGTTATGCACATGATATTAGTTTACCTTTTCGTCATTCCTTGAAAGGAGCAGTTCAATTCTGCAACAAAATCTGGCAGCTTTCTCATATGAAAATCTAGTCATTAGTGGGGCCCGAACTCACGACCAACAATCAGGTAGAGATTTAGTAATTTCAGGAGAGTAACATAGAGGTGTTATTTAGTTCTTTACAACACACTTGCTATAATGATGTTTGACAAGACTTTTACCCAGAATGCACTGGTAAATGGAATCTTTCACTTACCCAGACACTGATTCATTACAGAGATAAGAACAGCCTTCTCTGATCATACCCTGAATGTCATTCCACAGGGACAGTTTAAGTAATGTGCTAGACATAATATATATTATATTATATAAACCTTAAAAATATGTTACCAGTCACTTTAGGTGATTGTCAGAATAGGTTTACATGACATTTACACTGGCAGTCCCAGGTGTACAACTACCAGACATCTTTATATGCTAGAGTCAGAACTGTCTAAAGAATTGGCTAATTGCATAACCCAATAGCATTTCAGGGATTTCAAAATTGGCTTCTTCTAATTTAGAGAGTGAGTTTCACTATCAGAAGGAGCCCTCAGGATTTGACTTGTGGCATTTGTGAAATTTTCAATATGTTTTTGTCCGTCTGCTTCTCGGAGATTGCGTCTAATTACAATGAGGCGTGACAGTTTACACCTGGAACTTCTTTGATTGCATCTGAAGTTTACAAGCACAAATTAGCAATTGATATTTCCACAGAGAAGTTAATTTTAGAATGATGAAAGTGCTGCCTTTAGAAATAATGATATGTTTAGAAGTGTTCATCAACTAAATTGTAGAAATTATAAAGAAAATCTACTGTTTTTGACTTTTTTTTGGGTAATTTCTAACTCTCCCACACCTTCAGATAAGCATATGAAAACTTATATACTAATGAAGACTTCACCAACTGAGTATTATTTTCCCTACAGTCAAATATAAAGAGTCAAAAAAAATTGTAAAAGTCATGTGACTGCTTCTTATACAAATTCCCTGCATGTAGATTTTATAGTCATCTGGGATTTAAAAGTAAGTACAGAAGAATTATTAATAAATGCAAACAGACTCAGGTATTATTACAAATTCACTTGGTGCCATGATGGATTTTTTTCTCAAGTACTTCAGTCATAAAAGAAATTGCTGGTTGAGCACTATGATCCAGGGGTCATGCATGTTAGAATTTGTTTACTCAAGGTCATACAGGAAAAATCCAGAATTTACAACCACATCATGGTGGTTGGTTTTGGTTTACCTGTCTGGAGTATCAACTTTCCAAACATTTGCAAATTTGAAATACCAAAGACAGGAAAGTCCATATGAACCCGAGAAGAGAGCCCCGCAGAATGATTTATGGTGCAATAAAGCCCTTGGGTGCACCTACCCACTTGTGACTAACTGATCCCTAATTGAGCTATTCAATTGACCAAGAAAATGTCCTCAGGAACAAAATAGTTGATTTATAGATTTCACGGGTTTCTACCCGCCTTGGCGACACAGCCCAGCGTATGATGGATAGGATTTCCTTATATGGATAAAATGTCATTTATAGCCTTTTATGCCAGACCCTGTCTAGTGTTTCCAAATGAATTAAATATACCCCCAATAAAATGATTATTTGAAATTAATCTTTTTTTTGAATAGCCAAAATAGCCTAAAACCTCAAATTCAAGAAATTAAAACATCATGAAATATAGTAATTTTTAACAGCAACAGAAATTGAATGCCTCAAAAACCGCAATTTGTTCAAATGTAGCTATATAATATTTTGTAAACAACACAACACTATAGAGGACAAAGATTTGATAGATTGAGTGAGGTAAGAAATGAAAGGTTTGGTAACTCGGTACCCTCAAGAGCCTGGAGGGATTAGAGAGATTGATGGAATATTGAGTTACAGAATAAACCTCACCTGGCATAGGTAATGTAGTTCACACAAAAGACACTGTAGACCTTATGTCTCTGGAGGAAGATGACATTAAAGAAGTAATTGAAGCAGAGCCTGATGTGATTGATGAAATAGGAAGAATTTCTTAATTGCCTCTTATAGATTTATATATGCCACACCAAATTTTTGTTTGGGAGAAATAAAGGCAAGTCTTCTGGATACGAACAACATTTTTGTTGGAACATCTGCAGTTTCTTAAAAATCTCTGTTTAACTTCTCCTGGGCACTCATTACCTGGTTTTAGCAAGAATTGACTAGGTGTGGTAAACCGTCAGCCAATGATATATCATATTCAAATACCTTTTATGGTAAATCTTTTTGAAATTCACAGAATATGCAAAATTCCATTCAAACAGTATTGAAAGACCTTTGTGTGTGTGTTGTAACATCAAATTTTTCATGTTTCAACATCCCTAGAGAATCATTTCATGTGTCAAGAGGATGTTAAGGTGCACATACTGTGTCAAGCTTTTTTTCACATATGTAATACTGTTAGGTCCTTCAGAAAACTTACTCTCTAGTAATGGTAGTTATTAATTTCCTGAGTTTTTGTGTAGTTTAGGTCTTCACAAAATACATTATAGCAGAGGAAACCAAGAGAAATGAAGATATTATCAACAGTAATAAATGGTACCCACTTTCTAAGAACTATATTGGATATTTTATTACAGTTTTGTGAGGAATTTATACCCTGGATGATCATAATCCAGTCCGACTTCATTACATTTTGCCATTACTCTGTTGTGGCGCCCCCTGGTGGAACATGATATAGCAGTCTTTGTGGCCAATGTAAGCCATGACCAGCACGCACATCTGTTCATTCTGACCATTCTCCATACTGCTCATTTTATTGGGTCAATATTCAGAACAAAAAAAAGATAATACCATCCAAATTGCAAGAGTAACAAACCCGAAACTAAAGCAAAGTCAACTGAAGAAGACAATTGATTGTACAAGTTTGTTTCAGTATACATTCTTCCAGGAGTAGAAAATTAGCTTGATTGCTTGATTTTAAGGAACAGTCTGATGAGTGAGCTAGGACCACCTAAATGAGAAGGGAGTAATGCAGGGCTTGTAATTGAGCATGTCCCTACAGAGTTCTTTATTGTCCAAGCTTGTTGCCATAGTGATTTATGACCAAGTGCAGCAACGAAACATGTTGGCTATTTAATAGGCACTCTGTCTGCCGGCTTCTCTGAATACACTGCAATGATTTACTGTGGACAGTTGGTCAGTGGTCAAAAACTGACAGAAAACATGGTGTAAATCTAAAAGAATTTGTAATCTTTACTGACCATTTACTCAGACATCTCTTGATTTACTGCAGACAGTTGAGGGAGGTCATACTGGTTGGCACTGGTGGCACTGTGTTGAATTTTAAAAACGTATACATTGTAATGTTGATTTTTGCAGGGGTTAGGTTATTTTGTGGTGGCACTGTGTAATTAACAACAATCATTATGTTATTTTTGCTCAGCAAAGTCAGTTATGGTTTTGTTAATATGTTAAGTTAATGGCACAATATAGCATTTGCCAAGTATGGTCAGTAAAAAATTAATTATGTCATATTTTTTGCCGCATTCCAAATTCAGCGTTGCATTTTTGTACTGTTTCAGGACTGTTAGCATTTCATTTTACATATGTTACATACCCTCAAGCTTGTCATGAATTGCAGCTGAATTATGGGTAATTATTACATAATAAATTATGCATTAAATTATTGTTTGATATTTTTACAAATAAATTTTCTCCTAATTATATGCTTATGAAAGAAGTCTGAGTTTAATTATGATGGTGTAGATTGACTGCACTCGCACGTACTTTGATAAATTCTTTAATGTTTCAGTGTTGTGTCTAAGTATTATGCACAAGTACGTTGAGCAGTCACTCAACGAATGATACAACTGTTTTAAGAATCAGACAAGTGGATCGTTATGGGATCTGCAGCCGTTAATTAGATTTTGTAATCATATTGAAGAAAAGCCGCATGTATTCTTAGTAAAACAATTACCGTTTGAAAGAGCACTAGACTTTTCAAGATGTTTTGCCGTAAACAATGCATAATTTTTTGCAGAAACAATTACTACAATGGTTGATTCTTTTGGTTTTTAAGTGTCGGCCAATGAGAAATCAGTTTTCATCTATCAATATCTCCGACGTTGCAGCATGTTATTTGTTTGCTTCAGAAATTAAAAAGATTCATAGATGAAAGCATTCAAATTGAGACAACAAGTTGATATGATTTAAAGATGGAAAAAATTGATGTTCGTAATCATTTCCCTATAGAAATCATTTGATAGCCTATATCAGTGTGTTGTGGAATGATGTATTACATATAATATTGTTGTAGTTGAGTAATTCGTGATTGGAGAGGAGTGTACGACTCCTTTGCTGGAGTATTCCCTGGCGTCTTGATCTTGAAAAAAGTTTACGGAAAGATGACGTTAATTTGATTTCGTTAGAGATTTCCAGACATTTTGGTGTATGAATATTGGCATATAATTTCTTTGTGTTACTAAGTTCAACTCTATCTTCTGGGTAAGTGTGACATGGTGTCAAAAAGTATTTATTCTTCGATAAAGTGAGATTTCCAAAAGACTTTAGGTCTAGTGTAAAAATATTGTTAAAGTCTGTTGCCACATTGTCTTAAATTTTTAACCAGACAGGTTTTTGATGATTTAACATGTGAATATAATGCAGAAGAAAGATCTGAGGCAGTATTGATTTTGTTACTTATTTTGAAAACTTTATCAACAGTTATCTGTTATCGCTCAGAAGGTAACAAATTGAAGGGTTTGAGACTATCATAGATTTTAGTTAATACTTGAGCAGTATGTATTATATTCTTTCACTCCTTAGAAAAAGAAAAAACATATTTCATGAAAAATGGTTGTTTGCTTATCTTTGACAATGCTGGAGAGTATCTGATTTGACTGGTGAATTTTAGAGAGGTTACTTGCAGGAGTTGCAAGTTATTAACAGCCATAAAAGACATTCCAGAGACTTAATTGTATTCTGACGTCCTAAAACACAAAAGATAACCAAATAAGAAATGCAAGTTTGTGCAAAGATTGGACATAGTGTGCAGAAGCCACAAATATCTACTTTCATCCTCTGTGCTAGATTATTCAGACAGGCAATTACCCAATTGGGTTTAGAGCAGTCATTCAATTTGTCTGTGTCAACACCTTAGTGTTGAATTCCTGATTTATGTGATTAAAGCGTGGAGGTCAGTTCTGAAGTTTTGACCAAAGTGCATTCTATCTGCAAAAAGGTTTTATCTATTGGTTCATTGAGATTACAGATGCATTTTTATCCTCCTAAGGGTGGTTTGGTCAAGATGGGTGGTAATAAGCCTCCAGGCCTGACTTGGCGGTCAAGTGACTACTGTGTGAATTCTGACACCAATGCTGATTCTTTGATTTACTGACCAATGTAGTGGTCAAGTAGCCACTGCAAGTCTTTACACTCAAGTTGATAGTTTGATTTACTATGCTGCTAACATAATTAGCTATTTGATGGAGTTCATAAGTGAGAAATAAAATTATCATTTACAATATATGTGTAATACTTGTCATATAAACTTGTAAGACTTAAAATATGACGTAGTGTCACTGACTTTATAAATTATGATTATGATATTAGAAGCACAATTTCAAGAGCAAAAATTAACATAAGACACTTTTTCAGTCACATTCACTGCATTATTGCATTGATTATCTCAAATTCAAGCTGTTGGTCAGTTGGACGATAGGTTAAACCTTTCTTTCTCTCCATTACCTTCTGGATGCCTTAGTATATTTTGATGATGTAACACTGTTTTCTGTTTTCACCTGTACTTTGGTTTAGACAGTCCTCTTTAAACATGTCAGGTTAATCACATTTTGTCAAACATTTATGAAATGTGGTCACTTCCAGATGGATGACCAATGGAGATTATACTGTTTGTTTTGGCCGAAATGACCACTGATACAAGAGGTCAGTTGAGGACACTGTACCATTGTTTTAGCCTCTAATATCTTCACATTGATACTCAAATCTGATGGACACTTGCAATATTTGATAACAAACATCCTGTAAACCTATAAGCTGACCAGTGTCCAGTGATAAGCAGGTAGCTGTTAGATGACCCAAGGTGGTATGTTGCAGTACAGATGGCACAGTTGATGCTGTATTTGACATTGAAGTTGAGGACACTTCATGATAACATAATAGCCCCAATGATAATGTTGATGATATGGACTGGTCAAGAGGTATTTGTAGAGATGGACACATACACCATGAAGTGGCCTACAAGACAGTGTTTGAGGATGTGACTTGTTACAGTCTCATGCAAATAGCCATTAAGCCCGCCACACTTCTTTAAAGCCCACTTATGTAAGGAAATTGTTTTGATAAAGTCTGTTTAAGGGTTACTATAATGCATACAAACCTAAAACAAACAGACATCTTGGCCAGGGAGGGCAGTAACATTGTGGTTTTAGACATTAAATGGAATAGCACAGAAGCGAAATCTCTTGGAGTTATATTTCATGCAAACCCAACCAGAATGACAGAATTAAACTATGAAAACAAAATAAAGAACTTATACTGCAGTTTGAATAGATGGAAAAGTAGGAAACTATCAACAATAGGTAACATCAGTGTTTTGAAATCCTTAATTTACCGAAACTTACATATTGTTCTCGGTCCCCCAAACCCGCATCAGAAACTATAAAAACTTAAACAAGAAACTTTTGAATTCATATGGGGATGAAAAAAGATAAAGTCAAAAGAAGCACCATAATCAAGGATATAAAAACGGAGGATTAAAAAGGTTGACATGAAATATATATAAATCATTAAAAAGCAGCATGGGTACATAAACTGATAGACACGAATTATCAAGGAGAATGGAAAAACATATATATGGAACAGTTAGATACATTAGGAGGTATAACAATACTCAGGTCGCAACTAAAGAAAAGATATAGAAAAGATTCACATAAATAGTACATTTCTTAAAGATGTATTAAAATCAGGTTCAGGATAAACTACAAAAAAAAAACACGTTGTACTCAAACACTGTTTTTGGAACAACAGCAATTTAAAAATAAACACGAACTTCATGTAATATGGCATGGATTTAAAGGTATTCTTACACTTTCTGATATTTAGATATAGAAAAGTAAGAAATTTATAATGTTCACAGCATTAAAAGCGCAATATAATCTTAAAACAAAAGAATATCTCTATATCAAAAAGGTAAAATCTTGTATAAAACACACTTTTGTAAAAATTAGCTACAGTAAAGCAGACCAATATTCACTTTTCAGAAAGTTAACAAAATAAACCGAAAAACTTAACAAAACTCTACCGACATTCAGCAAACAAATTCCGTGTCATAAAAGAGAAATATCAAAAAAATGGGAAGACAATCTAAATTTTCAAAATAACTTGAACTGGGAACAAATAAAATAACTCCATTTAGATAACAAAAAGACACTAAACTACAGAACTTTCAATAAATTATTCACAGAAACATCGCACAAATGCATACCTATTCAAAGTAAAATAATCGAATCTAGTCTGTGCAACTTTTGCAATGAGGCAATAGAAACAAAGGATCATCTATTCTGGGAGTGTTACCATACACAACACTTCGGAACCAAATAACACATTACTTTGTCGAAAACATGAAATGGAACGCTAGATAAAATTACCGCCTTCATGGTACTTCTAATAACCCTGAATATCACATATCTTACTTTATGCAAAACAACACATCTATAAAAAGTAAATGCAAAAGTGACTACCTTCTTTCACCATATTCAAAATTAAATTTGAAAGAAGACTAAAACTGGAACAACAGCTAGCCCTACAACAAGAAAATCTCTACAGTTTTAACAAAATATGGGAAGAATTTTTAAGCATTTGACGACATCTGTGACACACAAAAACACGCGCGCACGCGCAAACCATCACATCAAACACACACGCACGCACACACACATACGCACAACTCTCGATTAACGTTCACTTAACAGACTAACCTTTTTCTACTTTTATCTCTCTTTTCTCCTATAGAAGGTCCCAACCTAATATTATCCCCAGCTTTCGACTTGATCTGGTAAATATATAACGACAAAATTTTTGTTCAAGTAATACACGTATTATGTTTTGAAACTAACAACTTAATATTATATGTGAGTATATATGTAAGGTTTGTGGGGATGGCTCCCGACCCCCATTAAACCAGTAGACGGGGTAAAAATGGGGTTACCCTTTTTGGGGCTCGAATTAAAAAAAAAAAAAAAAAAAAAAAAACATTGTGGTTTTATAATGTCAAGTACAATGGTATGCTGGGTCAGGCAATTTTAGATCACTGTAAAATTAAAGAGGCTTTAATTGATACTCAAGATTCAAAGATACTTTTAGTTATCAACATTGTGAAAATTTAGCCTATAATGCAGAAGTTGAGAGTCACGGTTCAAACTGGTCGGAACTATTTTAATACATTGTTATAAGAATATTGTTTCCTGTTAAAACAATTGCTGGCAATATTTATAGAAAAATTGGCGTAAGTTTAAGCAAAACCGCACTGGGAAGTTAAGGGTGTTGAGTTGATCATGTAAAGTTAACATCTTGATAAAGGTTAGGCCATGCCTCATTTGTTCCCATCATGCCCTGCTTCTGTAAAACCATGCTGCAGACATACCAAAAGTGTTCCACCAGACACATGGCAAAAAATCTGGATACAGCGTGAAACAAAAGTATTTTACCAGACACAATTTTTCATAATCGGGCTTATAAATCCTATGAAGTCGTGCACTAGGAATTTGTTGAATTTTAAACAACTCCCAGGTGCATTGTGAATTATGTCTGTTTAGATGAAAAGTCATTGAAATAAATATTTGCAAGCCAAAAAAAAATATTGAATCAGTTTTGGATAATTGTATATTGTGACCTGATTCTCATCGGATAAAACCAAAGTTATTGATATTCCGGCGTTGTGGACCAGCTTCGCATGCAAGGAATGTGCTAGATTGAACCGTTAGTAGTTTTTATGAGCAGATTTTTGAGAGATATACAGTTCATTAACTTTAGCATCAAAAATGTTACATATCAATATGACGTATCATGAGGAAAGAGCTTTGTGCTTTCGTTTTTCTGTCTCTGCTTAAAGCTTTGAATTTCTGTAGGCTTAATTTTAATACAGACCTATATTGATCAAGTCTGCTACTCGGAAAGACCAAAACTGGTGCAATTTAGCAAATAGGTCATTCATACAGTGGTTTCGAACCCCCAACATCCAGGAGTGGTTGACATTACTGTTACAGCATTGCTACCCTAAGTCTTTGTGATAGATCATCCAATGATAGACGAGAAGGCCGAAAAATTGTGTTCCATAGTTCACATTGTCTGTAATTATTTCTGAATTCAAGGAGAAGTTCTAAGAATTCTAACCTACTTAAGGATATTGTTTTTTTGTGTGATTGAACATAACAACAGGAAATCTAGAAGACCTGCAGATTAATTGTGAAGAAGAAAGGAAACCTGATCTAAATATATTGTCTGTCTCTGATGATTAAAGTAGTTTTTAAGCTGGCATTGCTCTGCAGCTGATTTTCAGTTATCTCCCCTGTATACAATTTATGAAAAGATGCCCAAACAAATGCATTTTTTCTATTTCCTTGTCTAAGACCCAAACATATTAAAAGTAAAAGAAAACAAAATCAATGATGTAAAACTTACTGCAGTCTCTTTGGATGTAACAAAAAAAGTGCATTTATTACAAAGTTTATTGTTAGTGTATATTATTACAGTTAGTATCTTTGAAATACAAAAAATTTGGTTTGACTTTTGCATTGTAAGTCCTTACTTGCGACTAAGATTAGACTGGAATATGTTCAGCAATCTACAGCCCTACTACTGTCAAGGATCGCATTCATTAAGTAGAGGACGGTGGACACATTTGATATAATCCCCTTGGTGGTTGCTTATGACAGGGGTTGACTGTAAATTGACTTCATGAAATGATTTCAGAAGACCTGAGTGCCAGTAAATTACATAGTGCATGGCATTGGAGGGCCAGTATTGTCTCAGCTTGAGGCGTTACTTCACTTATCCCCTGGGAAAATTATAATGGAGTTTTTGGTACATTATTTATACACTTGATTTCTAAGATAATGGGCGCAAAATAGCTTATGTCTGGCTGACTAAACACAAGAACAAATACCTCACCTCCTCAGACAGCAAATTGTGTTTTATCCCCGATCTGCAAACCCTGTTGATGCATTTGTGCTATTTAAGACAGGCATTGGTTCATTTCTATATTAATCTTTTATAAGCATATTTTACATCCAAAACATGTTTTTCTACTATTTATATGTTATTCTTTTGAAAAATAAACCATACAGAAAATATCCCATCATTTTTCAACCAAATATATAACATGTAAATAGTAGAAAAACATGTTTTGGATATAAAATATGCTTATAAAAGATTAATATAGAACTGAACCATTATGCCTGTGCTATTCAAGAGCTTCCCATTCTGTTACTTTTGGAATGTATTGTCCCGGGCTTTCGACAGTGTCATTGGTACATGTTAATGATTTTAGCTTGAAGGGATTTCAGTGGAAAAATTGCGGAATTGAAGTCGACTTTAAATTGATGTAAACTTTAGGTTTAATTCAGTTAATGTTACATCTCTTTTGAAAGAACTATGCAAAGCTTAATTTCTTTTGTGTAAAAGTTCCACTCCCCTTCTTGAATAACAATATCGAGGGTTGACCGCAAAACTGTCGTAAATCCTTCTTCATTTCATATGCGGACAACCCTCGATATTTAGAATGATGATGATCTTGATAAATGAAAAGTCAACATTCACAAGACACTACAGTAGGAAACAGTAGCACAAAAGACAATTCTGCATTCTCATTAGATATAGTTGTGTGTGCGTGTATTTGCATTTTCCATGTATTACCACCATTGATTTTTCCTTTTTTCTCACCTGAGAAGGCGTAATTTGTTATGATTCACCCGGGTAGCATTACATTGTTCGCAACATCAGCCAGTGTAACATCACCTCTTAATTGCCTGGTCCTGTCACTCACTTCTCTTAATTTATGCAGTTGACATCAAATTAGTTAAATTTAATAATTGCTATTTATGAGGTGTTTTTTATTGACACTTTTTCGAAAAGAAATACTCGGTTGAATTAATTTGTTGATTGAATGAATTCATTGGAGATTCAATTAATAACTGATTTATGTGTTTTAAGAATAAGAAAAAAATAGCAATTTTAGAACATATTTCACCTAGACATGAAAGAAATCTAAACATTTTAATTAAATTCCCGGAAAATGAAATTTCATGCACTAATTAGACATGCATAGTTTGTATTATAATTCTGTTTTCTTTTGTATTTCACCAGAACCAGAAAAGAAATGAACATTGTATTACTCACAACATCTTTTGTTCTAACAATTTAATTACATTTTAGCACTTGAAGCAAGTTTGCTGTAATTTACTCTAGCTCTCGTAACTGCATTTTATAACAATAATTTTCGGCTGTTAAAATGCAATCGAGTAACAACACGAGTAACAACACGTATCATGACTAAGGGAAGAAACGAAAGCATAATAACACATCCATTTTCCATTTAGTTAATGCTTTTGTTGATGGAAATGACGATGGAAACTTTTGTATCTGCAGTTTCCTGGAAATATTCTGATGATTAATTGACAGATATGTACTGTTATAAAATGATCAGTGAAAAAGCTTTTTCCTGCTTCTATGGCGTGGAGGAATTCAGGTGTCATTCAGGTGCAATCCATTTTGAAAATTATTACGGCAAAAGAGATTTTTGTGCTCAGCTTGGTACAAAGACTGTGGTACTATCCGACTGGTACTGATGTCACCATTGGTTGCTTTTGTTAAGTTTTATGATGTCACATTTTTCTTCATTACTTAAAATGTTCCTGCCATACTACCGAATATTTGCTTATGGTGACAAAGTACCAAAGAGTGAAATTAGTTACCTAACTTTATCAAATGAATTTTCAGAGTTATGCCCCTTTTTGATGAAAATAGAAAATAAAGGTTTGCATACATTAGTTGTCAAATTTCTGTATCACATAATTCATTGTCATGATTTTTCAGAGTTATGCCCCTTTTTAAGTAAAAAAAAAATCAAACTTGCAGTTATCCAGAGTACCAAATAATAAGTAGATTCAGGCCTAATTAATTTAGTAATTAGAATGTAATAACCCCATTACATTTTTACCTTGTTGTAATAACTTCTGACGATGGAAATTTCTCAGGTGAGAAAAGTAACGGAAATAATTTTGCAGGATTAACCAAATTACAAAAATTACTGATAATCCAGACCGATAAACACTATGTACCTCCTCCACTAGACTAGTCTATTTCTACCTTTCTCGTAAAGATTTTTACTAGATAATTTTGGGGGGAAATGAGAATTTTCATGTAACATCAGACGTTTTAGTAACAATCTTTCTCTATGTACTTTATTAATTGTGCTAAATAATGAGAATAAAATAATTATCAACTATTAATTAAAAGGTTTGGTACTACATTCCAGGCTGAAGGAAATTTTTTTTTTTACAGTGACATTTAAATTTAAATTTATTTGACTGAAGATACATTGGTTGCTGTTGCTGTTACATAAAGGCATATTTCTCTGCAAATTAACTGCAAAATTGTTAGCTGGAACTTGTTCAGATCCAAATATGGTAGTCGTATGCAGTCTTCAGAATTGAAAGTAATATCCTAATTTCCTGGAAACAAGATCTATTTTGAGTGATTACGACAAGCCAATAAAAAGGATTCAATTTCAATCAAGTCCAAGGCATAGCAAGCTTTTAGGCCAGTGTGAAATATGACAAGACTGCATCGAAATTCTGATTAAGATATTAATATCCTTGTTGGTGCTATTGTGTTTTTGCTGGTGTTTTGCGTACTTGTTAGCGTTTTGTATCCTTGAATTTTGAACTTGTTTCAGTATGAATTTCAGTTAGATCTAAATATTCACCTTCATTTTCAATGTACTGGGTGCTATTTTTCTCTAATACAGCATTTTAAATGCTGAAATGGTTCCAATTACAGTGTTTTGTTTGAGCTGTGGGTCTTTACTGGATTTAATTTCATAGTAAGATAGTCGGAATGGCTTAATGAGTGCTGTAAATTGTATTGCAAGTTTTTGGCAGTGTTCTTGCATTCTCCCCACCTATAAAGCTGTGGTGGGCTATTACTGAATATTATCTGCTTTCGCAAGACAGATGTATGTAGATATTACACTTTCAACAAGTTAATTCAGTTTTGCCTCTGGTTTGTGACAAGGTCTTCTTACATCATAGAAAATAATAAATTCAGTCTTCTTATATCATGGAAAATAATAAAATCAGCTGGATTCCAAAAACAATGGAATTAGCTAAAACATTTTTGCCATAATCATAAAATTTCTTCTAAACTCCTGTAATGATGCCGTCTGATTATTTCTTTGAAAAATAAATTTCTGGTAACAGTATTCAAATGTTCAGAATTTCTGTGGAGAAAACTGCAATTTGCTTTCAAATTTCTAATCACCAGGGTTCCAAAAACAATTAGTTTTTTTCTAAATGTTTGCCATTATCCAGGAGGAACTTCTTTTGTCTTTTTTTATGTTTATTTCTAAATAGAAAACTACTGAAAAAAGGTCTAGTCTAAGTGTTAAACTGGCGCCTTTTACTCAGTATGTTGCATTTAGCATGAAACACAATTAATTTGTGTTATTTAATGCTTTTTGTAATATAATTGTAGGCAGATTATATCTCGATAAACTCACTGTTTTCAGTTATTCTGGTAATTTCACTACTCTTGTCTGGTTTCCACCCGTCTTTAATAAATCTTCCATGGAGAAGAGGCCATTATAACACTGCGGGTGACATCATGGTTATGACATAACACAAGGGCATCATCCCAGACAATTTAAAGCAAACTTCTTGTACATGTATAATCATTAAAATATCCAAAAGATCTATCCAGAGCAATAATTGTAAGTTTTGGTGATAGCCTAAGAAGAGTACACACAAAATGTACCATAGTAATTTACATAAGTGTCTTTGCCGCTTCTGAAAAAACGTAAATGTTAGGTTTAGTTTGAAAGGGAAGTCTGTGTCTGTATTATGCTTGTGATCCAATTGTTAAATGTAAGATGGTAGATAATGTTGTTAATTTGAGAGGGTATTGCTCCTTCCTCCAGAGTTATGTCATAATTTGACACAATAAATCATCAAAAGAAAGGCACATTAACCCCACTCTTGATTTCTGCCATTGTGATAAAAATCAGCACTCTGGAAATCATGTCATTGTGAAGAGTCAGAAGAAAAAAAGCACAGTTCTGGTAATGTTGTATAGGGCAATCACTCAGTGTTACTGATTGAGAGAAGTTAACCCTTACTCTGTTAAATTACTGAAGTAGACTTTTGAGTTCTTCAGTTTGGAGACAGTTTCATTTATTATTCACAGTGGTGTTTAGGTGAATAGTGAATGGTGTTGATAAATTTTTAGTCAGACTGCAGGCTTATTTAAGTCTACACTTGTCCCATATGTCAGGATAATCTTCAACAAAAAAACAAGACGTTATACTATCGGGATACATGGCTAAAAATAGCATCTGTGAGACTGAGATTATCAAACTCACTCAGTAACAGTTCCAGCATTCAAGTTTTTTCCAAATAAAAGTCAAAGAATAAATATCTAAGAACTAGATCTTATGTTTCCACATGAAAAGAAATCTGGATGATGTAAACCAATCTCCCAACTTTAATCTGATTCTGCTGACAGTCTTTCAGCACTTTCGGTGCTTTGATTAAATGATGACAGAATGATACAAACTTCCAGTCAATGCTCCAATTGTTGCATAGGTGCACATTAAATGTTATAAATGGTTTGATGATGAGACTGAATTCAACAGATTTATTTATGCTTGTTTGAATCAAAACACTGAAAGTACTGTTGTACAGGTTTTATTTTTATTGGTTTGTTGAACTGACGGTTTCAAAAGCATTATAACTTTTTTCATAAAAAGTAGACAGAGTACCATTAATCCACAGCTGATATTTTCCCTTTTTTTTCTTTTTTTTTGTACATACACATTTTTTCACCATAGGTATAAATACATTTAAAGTACTTTAAAGTAAAGGTGATGACCCCATCTGTGGGAGCCTAGCAGTATTTTAGGGTATTTCCATTACCTAGCCGAGAACGCCTGCTGGAATCTCTCCTGTAAATAAGTATCAAAAAGAACGGATTGTTAACGCAGTAGGTATAAAAAGTATGATTAGAAAACAGCATTAAAATATAACTGGTTTATAACCCTCTGCAGGGTGAGATTATTATGTAAATCCTATTTGAAAAGCAATAACGGTTGAATAATAGGGGGTGATGATAGCAAAGATAAGAAATGCATGCTTTTTTATGTGTTTGTTGAATGAATTCTTCTTTAATTTTTTTGATGAGAGATACGATAAGCATGCAATTTTCAATGAATTTTTGAAACTCTGTGATGGCGATTGAATGTGGAGATAAGTGGTTAACACAGTGGGGCCACAGGACAGCTCTTTGCTTTATTCCCTGCAGATTTTTTTATTTCCTCCCTGTAATAAAGGTGGGAGTGTTAGCTTTGCCAAGATTGGAAAGATTATGATAAATAGAAAATAAATGGAAACATTTTGAAACTGTGATGATTCAAGTGATCATTAAAGTTAAAAGTACAGTCAAACCTGTTTCATGCAGCGAAGGGATACATCAAAAGGAGCCACTTAAAGTAGGTTGACACGTAATAAGATGTATAATAGAAGATTTGAAAATGGCCTTGTGGAATAAAGCAGTGTTTTTTTTTTGTTTTTTTTTTTGACTGCTTATGGCAAGTGGCTGCCTAATTTACAGGAGACCACTCACATAGGTTTAACCGTAAATGGAAAATGATGTTGCCTGCTCAGATTTAAGATGGTAAAATCATGTATAAAAAATACAATTAGATTTCAACTTTTTACAAAAAGTTTGTACTTCTGAGGAACATTATAGACGTTAAACTTCTTTAAATGTTGAATGTGTGTGGCGACATTACTTAAACAGATACAAATAATCAGTTAAAACATTACAATTCAGGTCACCTGAACATATTTCGTGTATCATTATAACATCATAAATCATTTCTTGAAGGCTTCCGCAGGGTGTAGTTGCATGTTATGAATATGCATTTCACTTTTTTGCGCATTTAATAATCATGTAAATTTCAAACATTTACGTTAAATTTATCATTATTGATAGGCAGTGGCAATACAGTGCAATATTCAAATGCGTCAAATAATTAAAAATCTTTGTTGATAGGTTTCACTTCCTGTCTTAAGCAGCAGATACTATTAGACCTGTCAACAAAGACCACTGATCAGCAGTGCAACTTGTTTCACTATGCATGTTGACTGCTTCCTAGAGTTCTGGCCAAGACTTTCAAAAAGAAATGTCGCTAAGTTGTGCTTGGTTGCAATCAAGTGCTCCTCAGTCATTGATTCAATTCAAGCAAGTAATCTTGATGCTTTTAATACCGATATGAATCAAGCACATCTGCTCTCAGGAAGCTGTACTTTAAACAAGGTTTCTTAGGAAGTTGTCACTCTTTCACTGACAAATCAGGGCAAGTAAGAAGCAAGTTGACTGCTTTGTCTACAAACTTAAAAGCTAATTTTGCAATGCAATTATTGACACCTCCATTAGCCATCTATGGCTTCGGGAGTTCAATGACATTTTCTAGTAACATTCCTCCTGTGTTCCAGATAGTGTAGATATGAAAAACAATTCCCCAGAGAGAGAGAACATCCAGTTGACATACTTCAGAATTATTTTGCAAGTTCTTGTCCTTTTCCTCGATTAATGCCTGAAACCAAACTAAAGAAAAACATGGAGTCCTGCAGATGTTTTCAATTTATTCTGACATAATTCTTTTCTAGTTAAGAACAAAGTGCAAGCTTGAAAGGGAGGGAAATATGCTTTTATTAAAAAAACGTAATTTAAAGACATTTATTCACTACGTTAATTGCAGATGTGCCATTTATTAATGAAAATCGGAGAGAAAAGTTGTAAATCAGAAATAAAAACAGGCGTATGTGTACGAGGAATTTGTCAAACGTAAATTTCTGGGAGGGGAACCAGCTGTTATGTTGCCAGAGGCTATTTGACATCGGAACAAATGGTGTGTTCTTCTAACTTAAAATACTGTATAGATGTAATTTGCCTCAGATTTATCATAATTGTAGCGCCAAACTTACATGCTATGAATTCTTTTTATGTGTATTAATGCAAAAGAGTGACTAGATTGTAAGCTTAAAAAGTTAACAACAACTCTGCTGAAAGGTTCCTGATTCAAATCTCTGCACTTTCGTGAGGTAGAAGTCCAAGGATCACTTTGAATTTACTGAGATAGTAAAATGAGATAGTAAAATAAATTGACTTTCTCTCACATTTAAGTCATTTCTTCATGAAAAAGAGTTGCCAGAAAACCTTATTGAAAAAAATACTGCGCAGTATTTTTATCATGTACTTATCAATTGCAAAAGCAAAGAAATTTACAGTTACAGTACTTCAGTAACATTGTTCCTGATATTATCTTGAACTTGAATGCATCTAGTCTGTTTGGCAAGTTTCTTGTGACAGGTTTGACTGTTTCCTTCAGTATGACAATGAGAATTAGATCTGATTAAGAACGTTGCCATGCCTTTAGTGCAATGTCTTTAAGCGAGCCAAGTCTCTACCAAACAGATCAATGACTTACTGGAATTCTTTTAGTGGCTTTTAACCCAAATTCCTGCTTAGAACTTAAAACTTTTCCAATTTGTCAAAGAAAACAAACACTCGCATTATATCCATATCTTTCACACATTATTGTAGATATGCTCGTTCAAATACATGTGTAAAAACTTAGTCTGTTTACCTTAGAATCTAAACATTTCTTTAGAAAAATATGTTATTTCTTCCAGATTAACATCTTAGTGCAGACTTTGTATATTGTTACTTGTCAATTGGTCTGATCCAAGGGTCTTTAAATATTGAAAGAAAGCAGAAACAAAACGTCAACAGCAAATTGGATCTCAAGTGATTCTAGACTGCAGTTTTTCCTCCATTCCACTTTGTAAGGATTTCAAGTTAATTCCAAGGAGCCTGTAATTGAACATTACGTGCAAAAAGTAATTTGCTCTTCTAAAAGTAGTCCAACTAGTGCTTTTTCATGCACTCTAAATATTGTTTTTCAAACATTTTCATTACTGGAGAAAGAGGTAGAAGTCGCAGAAGTATAGCAATTGTTGAACAGTAAATTTTCGAGGGTTGACCGCAAAACTGTTGTAACTCCTTCTTTATTTCATATAAGTTACTGCAGTTTTGCGGTCAACCCTCGTAATGTGTTTGGGCTTTATTAGTCACCCGCAAATCGCTTTTTTAATCTTTTGCGTTTTCCGTACGTTTTTACAATCTCATTACTCTACTGTTCCATCGAATGAGGGTCCTGAAATTGTTACAAACCTGCCACTTGCTGCCAGTTTCAACATGTGCCAAATTCTGCAGCATGGTGAAGAAATTTGAAAATTTGGCGACAGAAAATCTAGTCATATCAGCCCAAATTCAAATAATGTGCCTGAAAATAACTGTTTATGTGACCAAGAAATGGTGACAGATATTGGAAATGGCTGATACAATTTTACTAGTGAAGCTGTATTATTTAATGCATGAATGAGTACATGTGTACTTAGAATCATGCGTCCTATGAAAAACCAAACGGATCGGTAATCCTCATAATTTATGAATATGCTTCGACTTGCAGAAAAAAAAAATTAAAAAAAAAGGAAATAATGAGTGGCATTTAAGGTAGTTGAGATTTCTTATGGCTCAATTTAGAAGAAAAATATATGTTCTGAAAATAATTGATGGCCTAAACAACTGCTTTTAATATGTCAGATTAAATTGCTCTGTGCAATATAACTGTACAGGAAAATAAATAAACGGTTTTAGTGTTGGAACTATTTTATTTGGATTGATTGCAAAAAACAGGATGTCAGGAAGATAACATGCCTTGCTTGACAAGGGTAGTTCTGCATTTTCTTTGATAAACTTTAACATTTAAAGAGGAAAAAGATGCACTTTTATAGAATTATATCCCTGTCAACACAGCAATCTGTGTTTGATTAATGTTATTTCTAAGTTTGAAAGTGCAATTACGTGAACTTTAATGTCATTATCTTGCCTTATTTAATCCAGGGCTTACTGCATTTCTTCTCCTAAGTCGGCTGTAATTGCATCTAATTACCTAGCAAGTGGTTTATATTCAGCTGTATGGGCTTACTGAAATGCCAATTGCACGCATGATATATGGGAAAATAATACCTAGTTTCCCTTACCACACATTGATGCAAGTGACAATTTCATCCCCCAGTTTGTTGATTTGTGAATCTAGGGGCAATTTGATGACCTTTGAAGCTTGTCTCAAATTGGTTCTATTTACTTCTGATTTGTTACTTTCCTATATGTGTTTTTGTGTTTGTTTCATGTTTAACAAGGTTCAATCAAGTCACCAGAATATGTTCTTCGAATTTTAACTGCAGTAATTGCATAATCAAGCAAGTCACCTGAATAAGACTACAGTAACAGTTACTGCAGATGCCTCTTATAAACTTACACAGCCTAAAACTATCTCAATCTCTTTATGTCTAAAAAAGATTGCCTCAGCTCGTTATATCATGATTATGTTGTGTGTTTTTTTATGCTTTGAAACAGTGCTATCAGATTATTTCTGTCACTGTGCTAAAAGTGCAGCAAGATTAATGATGTCATTACTTTGCCATAATACTTCTGCAGTAATACTCAAGTTTGAAGCATTTGGAGAAAAAATATTCTCTTTTTTTGCAACCCTTAAGCGTTTGCAACCGCAGCTGTATTAGGACAAAGCTTGGTGCTTATTGTGGCGTATAAGCCTAATGATAATAAAATGAGATTTAAAACGATAGCTACTTTCAGACACTCTTATGTCTTGATGATAAATTGAGGGCCAAGCACAAAAAAGGGGCTGTAGCAGGTGCTTTATTACATAGCCTACATGCAGATTACCATAAATTACTTACAGATATTCAGTTATCACTTGATTCAAAAAATTCAATCCCAGCATGCCCTGTCTAGTCATGTGACAGGAAGTGACTGGTCACATGACAGATGATAGAATGATGGCATTGACAGATACCAGTAGGGAAGGGAATGAAAAATAAATAACAGAAAAATTAAAATGATGCCATATCTGCATGCCAAATGTTTTCAAACAGTTTATCTGATCTGACTTTAAAGGAATTTTATGTAATAAACCAGACAGGGAGGAGGTGAAATTTGCTTCGAGCAAGAAACCAAATCTGATACAAATATTTAGTAAGAAACAGGGCTTAAAGATAGTTTGAAAGCACATTTCAAATTGAATGAAATGAAGTAGACCTGGAGTGACAGATTTTGGATTGTGTTTCGATTTAAATGTTTAATAAATTTCTCCTGTGAAGCAATTTCATTTAGATTTAAGATGTTAGTTATAAGAAGGCAGGTGCATCGGCTATATAAATCTGCTGCTACTATATCAGTGTGCAGACTTCTTTGACATTTTATGTTTTTAATTACGTCTTTCCAGATCAAACCTTTCACAAACATATTTTCTTTGGAAGCCGAGGAATTTAATTTTGAAAACGGCACTTGGAAACCTGTTAAAAAAAGGTGAAAAAGATGTCAATTTTATCACTTAGATATCCTGAAATTTCTGAAAATCCTCTACAGAAAAGAAATACTATGGCAGGCAATTTGTATAGCACAGTAGTTATTGAAACAAAGTTAAAGTTTTCCTGTATGGTATTACCAGGCAAAATGAAAAAAAGGAATGGAAAACATAAATCAGCCTTTTCTGTGTTGCAGGTTGCTCTGTTCAAGGTGAACAATGGGTGGTACTGTCCAAGTTAGAAGATGGACAAGATGCATTTCAGAAATTTTGTAGGTTAAGGGATTTAAAGAATGTGCATAGTCAGCATTTTGTTATTGCTGATAAAGCAAAAACATGACATAAGCTCATTCATTATTTCGCAGAAAGTTTTATTGTCAGATGTTAAGAGGTTGGGGGTGACAGTGACATATGGAAAATGAGATTTCTGCTTATGGATTATCACATCAATAAGTAATCCCGTCATTCATAAACCATTCATACTTGTCTGGTATAGTCTCAGGCAATTGTCTTCTGACTGAAAAATAAATTGTCTTGACTAACAAAGAAGTGGAAAACTCAAATCTTTTTTTTTTTAATTTAATTTGTAATTTTATTTTGTTGCTGTTTTAGAATCTTTGCTTGATCCATCTTGTTGTACTTAAATTTGCTTATTATTTTACATTTATTTCAATAAATTGGCCGTGCAATGCATAGTTTGTAACTATAAAAAGTGAATTTACTGATTTCGTCAGTTTTTCAGGCTCTGAGAAATTTAGATCTGTTGTTGGAATTTAGCTCAAAAATGGGCAGTTTTAGCGTGGAAAAAAGAGTTTAATATTATCTCAAATTTGGCTTTCAACCCCTTTTACCCAAGACTGTATAATTTTAAAAATGAGAAAAAAATCAAATAATACTGTAACAGAATATCAGATAGTCTGATAGGATAATTAAAGCGTTTCCTTAGTAACCTGGTATAAATTCTGGAAAACTGCATAGTAGCCAACGTTATCTGATATCTTAAAGCCCATATGTAATTATAGTCTGTTGCTAAGAAATAAGATGTATTTTTCTGTTTGTCTTTTCTGTATTAATGTCTATATAAGGATGGCAGACTGGGCAACAAGATTATATAATAGACTGAGTGTTTGTCAATTATTCTCCACAGATTTGGAAAGCAGTCCATAATTTTGTTGACCTTCCCAGCTTTTTGTATCCAGACTTTGGCAAGAAAATTGATACCTATTTGCATGCCATCCATCTTCAATGAACTTGACCAGAAAATGGAAAAAGGGAGTCTGCTTCCTGGTCAAGGCTAAATCTTTAATGGATGAAGTCAGACATGATACTTTGGGAATAATTTTAGAAGAGGTTATTTTGTAGTTTTTGGATATAAATTTCAAAGGTTCCATTGTATTTGAGTTTTGGGTGTCCTTAAAAAGTTGTTTTGTTGACTCATGAACTGAAAGTCAAAGGATTTCATTGTCTTGTCAGATGATTTGTTTGTCATTGTAAATGATGTTCAAAGAGTGTGTGTAGGTTCTTGCAGTTTATGTCAATGGTTTTAGTGTGTGTGTACGTTCTGCAGTTTATGTCAATGGTTTTAGCTGTGTGTAGGTTCTTGCAGTTTATGTCAATGGTTTTAATTGTGTGTACGTTCTTGCAGTTTATGTACGTTCTGCAGTTTATGTCAATGGTTTTAGTTGTGTGTAGGTTCTTGCAGTTTATGTCAATGGTTTTAATTGTGTGTACATTCTAGTTGTGTGTAGGTTCTTGCAGTTTATGTCAATGGTTTTAGTTGTGTGTAGGTTCTTGCAGTTTATGTCAATGGTTTTAGTTGTGTGTAGGTTCTTGCAGTTTATGTCAATGGTTTTAGTTGTGTGTAGGTTCTTGCAGTTTATGTCAATAGTTTTAGCTGACATTTTTTGAAAGTGATTGCATCAACAGGTGTGACTGATAGAAAAGAAACCTTGTCACAGATGCTTGTTGCCCTTGGGAAGGATGTTTTGTGTGTGTGTGTGTGTCATGTGGTCTGTGCAGATGTAAGGTTAATTCAAATGAATTCAAATCAGAGAAATCCATCTTTCCACTTTCCAGTTTTTTTCTTATTCTTTACAAACACAATTTTCCATGGTGATTTACACATACTGGTAAACTTCATTTATTCCTTAGAAGATTTTGTGATAGAATTTCTTCCAGTAGAAAGATCAGAGATGGTTGAAACACTAGGCAATTACTGGTAATTGATTATACCCTGTCTCCTACAGATCTATGGTAATCTGTCTTTGTTGGAAACTTTTGATCAAAGTGCAGAATCAAGCACATCCTTTATCTTAGTTTAACTGACTGTATATACTATTACTCAAATTTCTATGTTTTGACACTTACTAATTTAACTAACTTAACACTCTGGGGGACTAGGTGATTAAACAATACTGCAGAACTTGCTATGCTTCAAGTTCACAAGGGGGATGAAGTTGTGTGTGATTAGATATTCTGTTTGTAATAATGAACATTTTCTTGAATATTTCATGCTTGTAGTAATTGTAAATCTCAATCAAGCAAGGTTTCAACCAGACACTTTCTGATATAAAGTATTTATCACTTAATTAAGCACTGTGCATAAAATCAAGCAGTTCATAAAGAATGTATTCCTTTTATAATTACATTTTATTCAAATTTTAATCAAACAAACACTTAGAGAACTTCAAGTTTACATCATAGGAGATATGTTTAAAATTTTAATAGATTTGAACAAATTACATTAAATTTGTTGAATTTGTGCAATGTTTCACATTGTTGTATTAATTTTTAGTTACAACCAAATGTTTGTGCTAAAAATTATTGTTGGTCATGATCTGGTGTTGAATGGCAAGAACTAATTCATATTACTTTGGATTATAAATTGACCACTGAGTATATTCATGCAGAAATCCATTTATACAGGCAAAAGATCTTCTAGCATGCAATATGAACATAGAAAAGAGGGCTGCGTGAGAATGACCAAAGTACTTCTTGTCGGAGAAAACATAAATTAATTGGAATCGATCTCCGTTCCTTTTTGAAGCGGCAAATCAGTAGTAATTCCGCCGAAAGTGTGACTGGCAGTTGCTAAGGAATCCCTAATTACAGAAATCATTTCTTGTACAATGCTTGAAGTTGGAGAGGTTTTTTTCTGCCGCAAATGAAGTTTGAGCGGCCTGTAGTATACAATGATGGGAAGTAATTTGTGAGATAGTGGTTCGTTAATGAAGCTTCTATTTTTTTTCAGCGGCTTTTGTGAAGGGTTTTCCTGGGGATGATGGGATTTGACAATTTTCCTTTTTCACACAAAGAACGAAAAGATAATGAAATGAGTCTGCGTTAATAAATAATATCTTCAAACATGTAAATGTCTCTGGGAATCAAAAGCGTAACCTTAATAATGCAAATTTCTGTCATCATTTCACCAAATTATGTGGTGCATTTACTTTCATTTGCCTAGAAATTGCATACTTTGGATTTCAAGTGTTGAAGATTAGGCTTGTTACAATCAAACTAACAATTGCGAAGTCAGGACCAAAATGCCTATCTGTAATCATCAGACATAATTTTATGTATAGGTAAAAAAGTTTTGCAGTCTCAACATCTAAAACTACAAAGCAATACATATTCATGTTAATACATGTGTAATGGCCACATGGAAAACGTGCAAATCTTAGCTGAAGTACATTAGGTTTGTCCTTGGGTAAAGATTTAGGTGCCACGAGTGCCTCGGTCCACTAAGCTGTAAATTGGTGGCAGGGAAGAAAAAGGTCACTGCCTCCTTGTGTACATGATAGAAGCTTGAGCAATCAGTAAGCGTCTGTAGCTTCCTGCCTAATTGATTGAAATAAAATTGGTACGAAAAACGAAAAACAATAAGTGGCGGTTTATTCAAAGGGACCACATACACTGTTTTAGCTATATACGAAGTATATCGTGAGGACACAGTCATACGGCAAACAGGAAGTATTTTATGCGGCCTGAACAGTATGGTGCCAGCAGACCAGGGGTATAAATTAATTATATCTAATAAATTTCATAAGTCTGAGCACTTTTGGTTATCAGTTATTATCAGACAAGTATTTGCAACATTCTTAAATTTGCATGCAAGTTACTATAGCCGTTTATCACATCTCACAGCATTTTAATGCTTCGCCATCACCTAATATAGTCTTGGATATTTGTAATACGTCACCTTGTGTACCTCGCACAATCATTTATCTCGAGTAATCTCCTGTAGTGGCGCTAAGAGCCTCGGAAATATATCCCTAAATTCCTTGATAACTATCCCCAGTAAGCCAGCCATATTGATTATGTATTTGAAAACGTCTCGCGACATTGATTACGCTGATAAAATGATCATGGTAATGGCTTATTCGCACCTTGAAAAAGCATTCCTGTTGTTTACTTTGGTTTTCTTCTCAAACTTTTTCAAGATAAGGCATAATTTGTGACATTTCTTTACATCCTCAGTTTGTCAGTTTAGGCGGCTTGAGTTGCAATCTTTCGATTCATGACCTCTTGCCCCAAACCCTGTAAAAAATATGCCACTGAAATAGCACCTCTTGTTTCTTAATACTTCCACTCCTGATCTTCACTGTAGATTTTAAGGAAGTACCCCTTTGAACAACAAATGGTTTTGTCCAGATTTAAAGATGGACATGTCCATTTTATGAATTCAGCATGGTCAGCGTAAACAAGTGCAGATGTCTAAGTCAACCAAGTTTCCAGTTCCAATTGTCATCTTTTATTCAGCATCACCACTGGAAAAACTATTTTGTACTGACAAATCAATTTCAAAAATGCAACCATTTTAAATTTTAACAAGATAACTGAAAAGAATGGTGAGTTCTCTGAAATACCAGAATACCACTTCTTGCATCTCGTTTTTTGTCTATATTTCATCAACTGATAAGAAATGCAAAAAAAATTCTAATAATGGACATGTTTTACTGTCTGTAGTTACCAGACAATGAAAGAACCTTTAGATTAATCTGCAGTCTGACTTGAAAGATAAAAACATTGTCTTTTTTTCATACTTTCTTGTAAATTGAAAGTTATTTCTGGAATTATTCACATAGATGTAGGCAAGCTGACAAGCCTTTGAAATATTGAAGGTTTTTTTTTGTTCTTAAAATAGTCTTGTACCAAAATTTCTTGAAAAGTAATTTATCGTTTGGAACTATTTAAAAACACATTTTCAGCAACTTCTTTAGGGGATAGTTTTAGCAATTTTCAAGCTAACTCACACAGCAAACATCTGATATATTTACAGAATATTTGCCCATGCTTTTGTTACCATGGCAACTTGACACTGTAGCTATCAAATTCAGCACTAAATGAGCATGAGCATGATAGTAACACACAGTATTAAATGACAGTATGTAAGGCAGGGCATATGCAATCTAGTACTAAATGACAATATGTAAGGCAGAGCATATGCAATCCAGTACTAAATGACAATATGTAAGGCAGAGCAAAATACCGCAATGCAGTATTAAATGAAAATATGTAAGGTAGAGCAATATACTGCAATCCAGTACTAAATGACAGTATGTAATGCAGAAAATTTTAAATTCTGTACTAAATGACAGCATATTGAATTCAGTACTTAATGATAATTTGTAAGGCTCAATCAATGGTCATGCAGAATCAGACAACTAAATTCACTGTAGTATTAAAATTCTCCACATTTTTCTAAACTGTCTGCTAAGTTTCAATGTAATCTGAAGAGAATAATTTGTAAATCTTGCAAAAGAAAAAAAATCAAAAATAAATGGCTGTGATCCTTGTTGAAGCAGAATAATTACATTTTTCTGATATAAGTGTTTTCCTCTAATTGGTTTAATTCATGGAAAACTTGAGGTTTCCTGTTTTTACCAAAGCATTAGTTAACAGAGGAAATGATGGAAGTTTTGCTAGGATAAACACCCGTCTTTTGGTGCCAAATCTAATATTAATCAAACTCTTCAAGAACCAGCTCACTCTTCTTGTACCAATATGTTTCCGTTTTGTAGCTGTTACTGAAGAAATTCAAAATGTTAAGGAGAAAAATGAGATTTTTTTCAAGAGGTTTAAGTTTATCTAGAAAAAAGTTGATTTTAATGTTTTCCACCATCATTTTATTCTCCCTTAGCGACTTCAGATATCATGATCAAACTGTATACTTGGCTACATTTGCATCAGATTTACATAATGAAGATATACAGTCACCGCTGTGCTTATATTTTTATGCACATTTTGACATTTACGCCTTTTTAAACTGATTGTTTTTACAGAAATAACATTACCAGTAATAATGTTATGTTTGATTTTTTGTTTGAAGCTGATTTGTTGTGATTTGTTTGTTAAATTTGTGGAATATGTTCTCTGAAATTGTCCCAATGACTAAAGAATTCTAGTCCTGTCAGTCTAGGAAACATTGGCACCTCATACAAGCAAAAGTAAGCTAAAAGGATTATAAAAGACAAATGAATTAGGCACACTTTGGAGTGAGTACCTTTCAACTTCACTTAAAGATGATTTAAAGTGATGTTGGCATTGTTGACAGCCAAGAAACTTCTATTAATGTTGTAAATCAGAGAATATGATGGTGTTTGGCATAGGTCATGCCTCATTAGATACAAAGATTTATACTTGGAAGGGTTGAGGAGTTTATGCTTCTGATGAGAGAAGCTGTAACTGTCTAAGGAAGCCAAGAAATGCAAGCAACTGATGAGTGGCATTTAGGGTGTTGCTGTGAGAAAGGAATGATGTGAAAATAACTTTCTTGTGGTGTCAGAATACCAATATTAGCAGATTTTCAAGGAGTATCATATAGTACATTGAACAGCCAGTGCGTTGCCAAATTTAATCCAAAATTAAATAGGTAACAATATGACTTTTAAGTTTTAAAAACTAATAACAAAATAATTAAATTTACAAGTGATGGAAATGAATTTCATCTTCTGTATTTTTATTGGTACAAAATTTGCAAAATTTAAGAACTCAGTTTTATAGGATTTCATTAAAAAATGCTATTGCTTAACAAGAGGAAAATGTTGTTGTTGTTGATGTTGTTTATAATGCCTCTTGAGGTTTTGTATGAAGTTTTTGTTGAAGTTGATTAGGAGTATATTGTAAAACAACAGTTCTCTTCACACATAGACTGTATGTTGACAGGATTGTCTTGTATGTAATCCATACCGCAGATCTCTTTCATGTCTGACATGCCCCATTAATCATTTCATAATTTTCTGATCTATCACAAGTTGATTTTTCTGGCAGATCTTCTGCTTGACTGTCATATTTATTTTTTTTCCAGTTCCTCTGATCAAAGGGATGAACAAGTCACTGTGGGATTAGGTGGGAATAATTTATCAAGCATTATACTGTGTGATTTGTATATTTTAAAACGTTCAAGTGCCTCTGCCGACTGTATGACTTGCTAAGTCGCATTTTCTTCATATAATGATGTTTACATAGAAAATATTATGGTTTTTGATGCCCATGTAAAACAAACATTGGAGAACCATATGTCTCGATAGTGGTCTTGAATCAGTCGCCAAGACTCTTAAGGCGTCTTTGAAAAAGTACATTTAAACAAAAAATGTCATTCTACAAAGGTGCAAGATCTTTATTTTTATATAATTAATGATAAAGGAAGTACAATGAATGCATTTTTGAAGGTGCGGTGTGCACAATCTCGATCTAAGTTCTAAATGATGTCTTTATGACACTTTGTACTGAAGTGTTTTTTATTGCACGTTGGAGGTGCAAGCACTTCTTTTTATGATCTTTTAGCAAGTGAAGAAAGAATTATTTTTGGTGTGATGGGAAATGCGTGCAGTAAATTTTGTACTAACATCTTCTGTCATATTATATGATATTGGTTATTTTTAGGATTTCATGTAACATGAATAAAGTTGTTTCTTTGTTTACCGTGTGTCTCCTGTCTGGGGAAAAAATAAATTCAGGAGACATCCTCCAATAATCCTCAGTTTCTCCATGTTGTAGAACAATTTTATTTTTAAATCTTAATTTGAAAAGAAAAACCTAAAAGAATGTTTCAAAATGAAATTGAAGGTTGATAAATGCACTAAAGTGACTGTTTTCACCATGTGATATTAATCCCATGCTGCAGCATGTGATATTAAAGGAAAGCAAAAAATCTGTCTGGGTGGGTGGAGATCTACAGTTGCGGATGTTGTGCGGATTTTGTGCATTATGTAAGCATGTCTGGAGAAAGCATTAGCTCCATGTTACCCTGTTGAACTGTTTGTTTATCCTTTGAAGGGGATAAGGGGTCCCTGGAAATATCATTAAGGGTGAGAAGTCATGGGGCGAAAACCCCATGTTGGTTTGTTTAAGGGCAAGACAAACGGTATGATCCCTGACAAAGTTTGTGTAGTTGCAGACATTGTTTGTTTTCATTTCAACACCTCCTGGATGTAAGTTAATTAGATGGCACTAAATGAGGCTAATAATGTAAAAATGATGAAAGACATCACATGGTCCCTGGTATTTGAAAACCTTATTGAAAAACACTCTTTAATTATAATTGAAGCTTTTAATTGGGGCTGTAGGGGCTTCATTGCTGTTGTTCTTTTTGTTCAAGTTATGGAATTGTTTCCACAGGTTTATAAACTTGGACCATTTTTACTGTTTTAAAAGAGTAGGTTAACTTAATTTTACATTCAAACTTTGATGAGTAGCCAATCATGGGTTATGATAAAGGCTGCCAAACATTTTGCTTATACAATGTTACCACATTTGCTGTGTGGAGAAAGCGGCTTCTAAATCGGAATTGGCACAAGTACAGGTTCAAATAATGTTGAGTAGTGACCAGTCAGACACAGTCCAAACTCTTACAAAATGGGGAACCAGACTCTATAAACTTGGATCTTAGGAAATTACAGCAGTTTTATTTATACTTGTGTTCAAAGTTACTTCATTTGCTTCAGTTGAAGACTTCATATAGCTATGGAAGTTTGCTGAATTTGTTTCCTTGTAAACATATGTAAAATGTAATAATTAAGTTTTAAGTACTTCTTAATGACTTTGTCATCACAGTCATAGAGAAGCTTGCTCTTACGTATGTTAAAAGCAGCATAGGCTTCTGAACAATCCTGATGAATACTTTGGAACGACTCAACAGGATTTTCACTGTCATCACTTCTGCAGCCAAGTAAATCATACTAATTTATCACCCAAGATAACTGTTCTTTTTTGTGCTTTGAAAATTATCGGAATGTTTTCATAAGCTGTTTACAATAGATACTGGAATGGATATCCTCATAAATATAGATGATCTGTTCAGAAAATAAGAGAGGATTTTTGTATTTGAATTGCAATTTTATCAGTAAATTTGGCATCATGAACTTGCAGTAGAATCAGCTGCTTCTGATAGCAGAATTCAGAGCCTGTGATTTCTGCATTAAATGTCTGATGAGGTGCGCAATAAAGAAGTTTCCAACACAATTAAGGCATTTCAAACATAATTAAGAAATTTTGAACACACTTACAGCTTTTCCAACACACTTAAGGATTTTCCAACACAGTTCAGGCATTTGAACACAAATAAGGCATTTCCAATACAATTAAAAAATATATGCATTTACTGATAGTGTTTTATAGCATTGTTTGAAACACATACATTTTGATATATTTGATACACAGTGTTTTAGCATTGTTTGAAACATATAAATTTTGATATATTTTATGAATAATTTTTTTTTTTAAATTGAATTTTCCATTCTTGATATATTTCATACACAGTGTTTTAGCATTGTTTGAAACATATAAAATTGAATTTTCTATTCTTGATATATTTTAAACTCAGTGTTTTAGCATTGTTTGAAACATATAAAATTGAATTTTCTATTCTTGATATATTTTAAACTCAGTGTTTTAGCATTGTTTGAAACATATAAAATTGAATTTTCCATTCTTGATATATTTTATACACAGTGTTTTAGCATGTTTGAAACATATAAAATTTAATTTTCCATTCTTGATATATTTTATACACAGTGTTTTAGCATTGTTTGAAACATATAAATTTTGATATATTTTATACAGCTTGTCAGAGAATGCTTTTAGTAGTTGTACAAAGATAGATTAGATGTGACAGAGTTACAAATATTATGTTTTTTGTCTTTTAGTGCAGCATCAGCATCCAGTCCTATAAAGGAAACAAGTGGTGATTTATAATATTCATTGTGACAGTTATGGTTTCTAAGAAGTGAAAGGAGACATTTTAAATATAATAGATCTTTTGTACGATTTTGTACATTAAAGTATATGTTATAGGAACATTAAAGGTGCAATCAGTGTGTAGCTGTGGTGAAGACTCACACCATGCATTTGTAAATTTGACAAATTACAGTTTTTAAAGTTAAGAGAAAAACATATTTGTTTTTTAATAGTATGTACATTTTTGTGTGTTTTTTTCTTAAATATTTACGAAAAGCTTTTTAAATTACATTTTTTCTTTTTGTATTTTTTATTTGTGGTAGAAAAGGCCTTAAACATGTTAATGAACATCTTTTAATGCTGCTACCATGCATTGTCCTTTGAATAAAATTTCAAAATTGGACTATTAAAAAAATGTGTAGGATTTATTAATTGTTTACAGTTAAGTGCATGAAAATTTCACAATCTCCCATAATGATTATCAACTGCCAGGTGTTATCAAATTTAAATCAATTTTAGAATTTTAAAGTACCACAGAATTTCAGAACTGTTGCAAAAATGACTGCCAAGGAAATTACAAACTATATTGCAGTTCCGAACCTTCGACTCTGACATGAGTCATTCATTAATGCCATGTCATGAAAATGTAATTCCATTTTTTCCGCCCTCTTCTCCATGCATTAATCATCATTTTGTGACCTGTCACCACGGAGATGGACATGCTGGAATTTCCATTTTTTCCCTGCTTTCATCAAATAACAAGTCATTACTTTCAATTTTAGCGGTTTTGCTGTGGCAGTGGAATTGTTGTCATTTTGATGTCATGACATCGTCACTTTCCTGCCACTTACTACGGACATGCAGAGCACTAACATTCTGCATTTGTCATTCCATCGTAATTAACTGGACTACCCATCTGAGAAATTAGCGTGCAGCATTTTTACATGGAATTCTCTATGAATTCTCCGATATTTGATTGACTGACGATATTTGATTGACTGACTAAACCCATATGTCTTGTGCAACCTTGGTTCGTCATGTGCGACCTTAAGGATTTGAATGTTTCGTGATGCATACAAAATGTACACTTGCAAGGTGTGAATGCCATATTGATTATTTAATTCCATGTATCTTTTATCCGAAGCTTGCAGCCTGAGAAAATGCCCTTCCTGACCTTTAATGTGAATAAAAGGATGCTCGGAGCACACGTGCTTTAATGCAATAATGTCAGAGGCATTCGTCTTGTGAATCAATAGTCTTGCTTTTTGATTATCATTCCATGAAGCATCGGCTGTATATTGCACTACAATAGGTCATATTTTCAAATAACATAGGAATTACGTTCAACTTACCACTCATTAGACCGGAAAATAAAAATGGAACATATGTTTAGGGGCAATAATATGGCCTGAAATTAGTAGTTTTTCTTGCCAGATTTTTTCTATGTTCCATTGTTTTATGAGTAACATTCATATAGAAGATAATAGTGTGTCTTTTTGGTGAAAGATTGAGAAACATTTCACTGATTGTGCACGAAAAGTAACGATATTATCGATGATTTATCCAGTGTTTTGGCTTATAAAAAAAAGACTTATAGCTTTAAAATAAAGTGAAAATGTTCGTTGATCCCGGTTTTACAACCTTACCAATGCTGCTGTTGAATTTTGATGTGCAATTTGCAGCGAAATTCTTCTTGAAATTCTTGCCTGACTTCATGTCGTAAATTACTATGATGCATTCGCATTTGCAGTCTTAACGATACTGCAGTTTTGTTGCAACTTTGACATTTATTACACCCCAAGATGGAGTTTTTGCTCACATTTCCGCCTGTTTTACTCCTGTGTTTGTTGAACTAATGATGCTACGAGATGGCTTAAAATGCATGCTTGAGTTTTTTGTGTACAATAATTACTGTCACTGTTTACTTGCATGATCTGCTGGTTTATTCTGCTCGTACAGAGATGGGTTTGTAACATCAAGCTGTTCTAAGAAACAAAACTGGATGAGACTCGCGTTAAAGATATAGATATCTTGACTATCATAGCAAGATCTATTTCTTTTTTTCTCCTTTCAAATAAAGACGATTTTGTCAGACATCTTAGTATAATTTTGCACAATATAAATGAAAATCTAATGGTTGGATTTTCACATAGCATGCAATTGCCTCAGTTAACCTTGACCCCCGCCCCCCTCCCCTTATTTTCTACAATGGACTTAGTCCATCTTTCAGTTTGGTCAGTTCCATCGTGTCTGTAGGGTGATCATGATCTACCTAGTAACAAAGGCAGCATCAGTCGCCTTTTAGCACTAGTTATATAGCTATAATAATTGCAGTAGAATCTCTAATAGAAGTGTAGTTGTCTGACTGATCCACAAAAAAAGTTGTAACATTACATTAGAAAATACATCAGAAGTGAAATTTTGTAGTTCATTTTCTGCTCAATGTACTCAATGAATAACAGTTTAGACGTCAAAATTTTAGAAACTCAAAAGTTGCTTGCTGAGAATAATTTGCAGAAATTGTGAGACAGGTAGAAATAAAAACAAAGGTCTGTCGAACTTGGTACTTTGGTCTTGTTTTGAAACTGAGCACACATGTTTTACAAAACATGATTGAGTGCCGACATGATTTTTCATCAAACAAAACATGTAGAAGAAAGGTTGAGGAGGCAAGAAGGTATGCCTTTCATTCATAGAAAATTGTAGAGAACGAAATAAAATATATTTATAAATTGGTATACCAACTGTAAAAACGCAGAAACACATTGTGTGTTACTCAGTGACGGAAGACATTCTTATCCCTGACCTCACTAAATTTATAAAATGAACTTGTCCATCTTTCAGTTTGGACTGTGCCATTGTTGTTCATAGGGATGTGCACTGAAAATTTACTGTGTAGCAAATATGCAAATTATGATCAGACTGCGCACTTTCATAGTGTTTTTACGTCCATAGACCAAGGGAGACAATATATCACCAGTAAGTATGTAAGGTAGAAAATACGAAAGAATTAAACCATCTCTTTCATGATATAGGGTATCAGACCATCAAATCTTGGTATCAGTCCATCAAATCTAAATAACAGACTTTGATTGAGGTAAAGCAACACTTAGCAAATTTTGTTTCGCATTTTCTGTGTGCATTTCAGAGTGCATTTATCCCCAGCATGGAAAAGATGGATAATTCCCTACTAATGAGCCATTGCCATTTTTTGGCACTCGACATTATTGATGTTTCCACCAGAATTTACACTGTATTCAAAATGCTATTAACCGCTAAGTTCTTTTTTTCCATGTAGTAGAAGTAAACTTTTTCTAATTTTCGTGAAAAGTTACAAAGTCGGATGAATTAAAGTTGGCAGACGGTGAAAATATTTTCATGTTCATTACAGAGCAGTTTGTCTTGGAGTATGTTTGGAATTTAAATAAGAAATGAAATAGGCTTAAACAAGATTTTCTTATCTCCCATGAAAATAAAATTCAGAGGTTTTAGCATGACACAGAAGGGTATTGATAGATTTAATCTGAATATCTGTAAGTATATGTCATGTAAAAAACTAAATGAATCTTCAGCAGAATTGTCATGTAAAAAACTAAATGAATCTTCGGCAGAATGTCATGTAAATGTAGCAATAAATTACGAAACAAATCAGTACTTGGCTAATTCATGTAACTATTAGTTGACAGATCATGTAAATAAATTAACAAATCTTTGGCAAACATGTCATGTAAATAAGAAGAATTATGTTATGTAAATAAATCAGTACATTTCTAGCTAATATGTCATGTAACTATTACTTCACACTGATCATGGGCAAATAATGTCATGTAAATAAACCTTATGCAAGGTCTACAGACAACAATGTTGAGGAAAGCAGCATACTTCTGTTTGATGTACCATGTGACCTGCCATCAAAAATCATATTCACCAAAAACTGTATGAAGGTTTTATGGACATGAGCTTTTTCTTCATTAAATAATTTATTAAGCATATCTAGATGCATATATTTCAAAGTGTTCTGATGTTGCAAAACAATTTTTGGAGAGACTGTTTTGGCATGGTTACAACTTTAAGTCCCAATTCTTATAAATCAAGGCAAGTGTTAGACTTTGAATTTTAATAGAATTACAGATAGTTTGGTATAAAAATTAGAAAACAGGGGCGAAAATGATCAACTAAATTATCTTCAATACGCAGGTAATACCTTAATGATAAGTGTACAGGTGTGCACAACTGCCTCAGCTAACACAGCCCTCCCAGCTATGCCATATGACATGTGATGCCATTAATGAATCAATTAATCTTCAATTAAGCATATGTTAATGATTGTTTGATCCATAGATAGTTAATATCTAGGTTTATTTTGTGATATATGGAATCAGATGTACTTGAAACTAAATCGTTTGTAAAAATTGATAATTTTGTTTTGTGTGATTTATTGCTGGCAAGAAGTGTCAAACTATTAAAGCTATGTCACATAATTATGAATTTGTTCAGTACTAATTTATCAATTTAATTTGTATCATAATAATTTGGTATTGTTCTTAATTGTTTAACCTTAGGGACAGATAAAATCATAGATCAAAATCATTACATAGAGGGTGGTCCAACAACTTGACATTATTCAATTGCAAAAATCAATTAGTTAAAATTCAAACATCAAAGTTGTTTTTCTAAACAAGAATTAGTGGCAATAAATGTAAAGATTCCAGCGAGGATAAATCAACTTTTTTGTTGATACAAATTGATAGATGAAGCAAGATTTTGTAAGTATGTTGTTGCTTTGTTGTTTTTCCAGTAGACTGATTTATTTTTTGTCAGTTTTTGCAACAATAAATTTTAAACATAGAAGATGGATGTTATCTCTCCAGTATCATCAATATCAGGTCTTTTTCACAATACCCTGTGAAACACTTCTACTGACTCCCATCAGAGTGATATAAAGGAGATCATCTGAAATGATAAATATAGATAATTATATCAAAATTTTGTGCAAGTGTTAAATGAGAAAAGTAGTGTTCAAACACTGAAACAGTGAGCACCCACCAATGAAACGTCATTTGCAAGCAATATGCTGGACAAAGTTTAATGCTATGTTAGGCAGCCAGCTCAGGTAAGGATATAACATAAATGCATCATACAATAATTTGACTGCGGATGCACAAATACCGTCTGCTTAAGGCAGTTGATAGCTTCTTCCACAGTTGTAATTGCTGATAACTTTGAAGGAAGAAATAGATTATCCAGTGATTAAAACAAAGTTTTAATATATATCAGATCAGATTGAGTGACATTTTGTGGTTTGGTTTGTGGGACAGATTGAAACTTAAGTCATTTGACTCGGTTTGACCCAGTCATTGCAGAGGCATATAGTCAGTGCACAACTTTACACCCATGGAAGAACAATCGTTATCAAAATACAAGTCTACTGTTTCTCATAACTAACAGAGACAAAGCATGTCACAGTTATGTACATGATATCAGCCATTTGATGCACTGTAGATATGCAGTTTGGCAAGCAAGATTATGAGATACAGTACATTTTTGAAGTGTCAACAAAAAAATCTGGTACCGTTTATTTCGAGTTGAAAAGATAATGTAATTTATCAAATATTTGTCAGCATTTATGCTGTTAGCCTTTATTTATTTGCAAGATTGCAAAATATGTAGTATTAAAATTAAAAGAAATGATCAATAAAAAAATGAAAGGGAGGTAATTTGTTTTGATAATGTTAGTACCATATCCTACAAAATTCTGTATTAAAAATCAGGAGAGTGGCTAAAGTGCTTTCACAGAATATCTGGAGACTGCTAGCCTATTGTCATTCCATGGACATACTTTATGTATTCTCAGCTTTTCGGAAACATGATCAACCAACATGAGTTTATCAAAGATAATTTCTGAACAATAAGTATTTCATTGCATCAAAATGTGTCAGAACCTTTTACAAGAAAATTTTATGAACTATCTGCAATGTGAAATACATTAGGAGATTAATTTTATTTATAAAGTAAGATATATAGGTGTAATACTTGAAATATCACCCTACACCAGTACTTTACTTGGGGGTGAAAACATAATATTCTAAAGTATCAGTGTTGATGGTTTACTGGGCACAAAATACCATACACATTTAAGTCTAAATTGGATGTGACAACCAGCTTTGCCACTTGTAATAGCAGATGAAATCCCCCAGTATCCCTGCAAAAGAAATGAAACACTTTGATATTTTATAAGAAACTGCACACGCTTAACCACCAGTATGTGATACTAATTGATTTTTATGGTAGAACCGTTAACTTCAAAGGAAAGATAATATCATATTATTAAGCAACTAGATCTTTTAATAATCTGTTAACTTGTCAATATCTAGTGTTATTTCCGCAGCTTTAAGGTAGGGAGATGAAAATCAATGGCGAAACTCCTAATCCCCCGTCAGAAAGAAGACAATCAAGGAAAATGTTCTATTATTTAATGAACTGGTATTAATTTGGATATTAGTAATATGGATGTACTAATAAATGTGTAGAAGTTTGTTTATATCATCATTGAATTGAAAATGCAAGAGAATGTTAAAACTTTGTTTCACTTAACATAAAGTTTAAAATGTATAAACAGTAAAGGAGTCTGTGAACAAAGACAGCTAACTGCAAGTAGCTATAGCAGTCTTCATTGGCAAGCGGTCTTTGTTCACAGGTGTTTCCACAATAATTGAATAAGGTGGCGTTTTGTTTCAGCATTTGTTCTTCTCAGGATTGTCTTCATTAGGAGGTAGTCTTTAACACAGATTTGACTGTAATTACAATTTAAAGTCGATCTCTGGGAACAGTAATATTTAAACGTTTATTATCCGTTACACTAAATGTTTTACAAAGACTGATTCAAAAATATAACATATTTGTAATTGCATTATTACTGCTAATCTATATACCCTGTCTTTGTCGAGACAATTTTTTTTCTGCAAATAACGAAAAATGCCGAAAAATGCCGTTTAGAAATTAAAGCAGTCTCTTTTAATTCTCTCCGTCAGTAATTATGTTGCATGATGGGTACCTTGCCGCTCTTAAATCACGTGCAAAATAGAGCAGTTGTCGTACTTAATGAGGTTATTTGTATGCAGACTTCCATTGTCACTTGCTCTCACATTAATGGCATCCATGTCTTCGAGTCAACTTGAGGCATTAATTCTGACCAAAAACGGGAATTTCAGGCATTGATACATTATCGTTGTCAGTTCGGCTTTTGCCTTAAAGATCATGTACAGCATTATTTGTCCCCTCATGAGAAAATATAATCAAATGTAAACGAGTGAATTATTTTGTACATCATCATTTTGGAAATGTCTCGCAGTGTCTTAGAAAAACAGTGAGTATTACTGGAATGAACCAAAGGGAGACAACTGAGTATTATTGGATAGCATCTATAATATTTTGAGTTTCTAGGTTGAAAACCAGTGAGTATTTTGGGATAAGCCTTAGGTAAAACATTTAGTTTTTAGGTAAAACCAGTGAGTATTTTGGGATAAGTCTTAGGTAAAACATTGAGTTTTTAGGTAAAACCAGTGAGTATTTTGGAATAAGCCTTAGGTAAAACATTGAGTTTCTAGGTGAAACCAGTGAGTATTTTGGGATAAGCCTTAGGTAAAACATTGAGTTTCTAGGTAAAACCAGTGAGTATTATGGAATAACACTTACCCTTATTGGGTAGCACGTATGTAAAACCAACGAGCCGCTTTGAATAGGAGGGCATTGGTAAAAAGACAATTTTAAAAGAATTAAAGCAAACATGTTAAGTAGACACACAATTCACTTCTGAAAAAGTCAAAATTCAACTTATTTTCTGAAACTTAACTTGTCTTTTGTTCATGTTATCCCGAAATGAGAGAACTAAATGTATTTTGATTTAACTTTACTCATTTGTATCTGCCATATTGCAGTATTTAAGGCCCTGAAGTTAAATACATCATGGCAAAAAAAAAAATCGCCATGTCACCTTACAGCTTCAGGACCCCAAGTTGAAATATCACATACTGTATCATCTATTAAATGTGCAATTATTGTTTTTATCTAGCAAAACATTACCTTGTTTTCACATAAAACAAATGCTCTTCAATCTCCAGTTTTATTTTGCTATGCTGCAAGGCAATTGTTTTTACCATAAATGTAACATGTTAATTAAGTCTGTGGATAGCTATATTATGTCTTCTAACAAATTCTTACTGCACTAACTCAGCCAAAAGGCAAGATTTTGTTATCTTATGGCCATAACAATTTACAGTAAGTACTGTTTTGTATTTACTGGGGGCATAAAGCAGGGATTTGTATTCATAGGGTGTTCATGATGCAGAACAAATAATATTCGAAAGATGCAACATACCAGAGAAAAATAATTCAAGGAAGATAACTCTTTCCCTGCTGACAGCCAATTATCTGCCTTTGCCACAAGTGTAGATTATGCCTGTGAAGTTTGGTCATGATCTGCACTGTCCTCTGTTCAGCCCATGAATGTTTTTCTTAGAGCACCCCCTTTAAATGGTTAAGGCGAGTCTAAATTGAAGAATGGACAAGTCCAAGTATAATTAAGGGGTTTCAGTGGGAGGGTTTTATAAGACCAGTGTATTATGTGAGGGGGCAGTGGATTTGGGGACTGTTATTAGTCACCTTAAATTGTAACTACCAAAATGTGTACTATGTATGTGATACAAATTCTGACATGTCTGCTTTGAAAACAATAAGAACATTTGTAATTATTTAGGATGATAACAATATTTACAAAGTGTAGCAGGAAGTGAAGGAACAGGTGCTTTCTCTAACAGGTGACTTTTCACCTTAACTATGACCTGTAACTTGTAAATAAAGTTCTCCATGTGTTTAGACTTACCAAAATACAACTGTCTACAAACATGTGAATATTACATAACACTGAAAGCTTGATCTGTTGCATCTGTGGATAGAAAATGTCTACTTTCTAAATTAACTGAAAAATGGTTAAACATGTACACGAAAACATAATTATTAATTGAGAAGGGAATTGAAATGAACATGTACTAGTAATTCCTTTGTCTTAAGAAATGTAAGGACTGTTTCCAATTATTTGACTGTTTAAAGTTGCTCTCTGTCTCTCAGACCCTCTGAAAATAACATATTTTAGAACAAATAGTTTCAAATAAAAAGGTTCCATAGAGTATATCTGTATATTTGAAATTATACTCAGCTAAATAATAAAGCTTTATAAATGCTTTTGAAAATCCCAATATATAGTGCCAGAAGATCAAAACTGCTAGTATAAATTACCTCCCCTAACAAAGCTATTATGAGTTACTTTCCTATCAAATAAGACAGAAGTTACTTCCCCTTACAAAAGCACTGTGTTTAAATCTAGAAGCCTCTGTTTATTTACGTTTTTTTAGCACTTTTAATAGAAATAGAAATGTCTAGACTTTCAAAGACATTTGTTTTAAATCAGTTTTCATCACAATGCATGACAAACGAATGTGCAGCGTTTGAACAATTTCATCTCGATTTGAAAAACACAGCATGTTAAGCTGCAACTGTCATCAACACGCCAGAAAAATGACAACTTCATTTGAAAGCAATCTTTATCAAAGAGTTTTCTGCAATTTGTCAACAAGAACGTATGAAGAGAGAGATGCAGATAGAGAAAAAACTCTTATCGGAACTTCCATTCGAAAATAAGAGAAATAATCCATCATGCAACAGTCACAAACGGCATGAAACTGTTAAAATCTAATGCAACTACAAAGAAACATTGTCGATAAAAATTTACAGAGCATCAGCAGAATGTCGGAAAATTGCGTAAAAATGCAAACTGGTTTTTGCAGACAATTTTTATCTAAACTGGGAAAAGCAAGATGTCATCAGAAATGCATAATTGTTAAAACAATCTTTTACACCATTTCAAAACAACTCCAGGGTTGCTGGAAAATTGCACAGAAGTGGAAGGAGCAAAAAATTGCCAGTAAACTGTAGCAATTTGCACCGTCTGTCACGTAAATGCATGATTTTGCACGACAATGGAAGAAACAGATTCACCAGAGACCTTGAAACTTGTAAATACAAAACAAGGTGATAAACACAATATCCAAAATCCAAGTCCTTGGAAAAAAAGTGTTGATGGTGAACACAAGATGTGCATATGGAAAGCATGAGTCCCTTAAAAATAGTAGATAGTTGAAATACTTGAAAAACTGGACAATTAAAATCTGTAGAATCTTTGGTAGAAACTTCAGGAGCCAGTTAACTGTTGTGTTTTGTTGGACAAAATTGATACGAACCAAAATTTTACCATGCTGGCAAGGCAATCCCAAGTAAAATTAACATACGGCCAGTCAGGTAGGAAAGGTTTTGCGAGAAGTATAAGGACTGTGAACATGTTGCATACGTAATTTAGACACAATAAAAAAACACTGAACAAACACACAAATAAATTACTATAGTCTGAATTGACCCTTGAGCTATGACCTTTATGATTTCTTTGGTTTTTACTGTTGCTTTACAATAGACTAGAAGTACATTCATGGTTCAATGCTTGAAATAGGACTATAGTTTGAATCTGAGAGTCTACTTTAATTGAGTGAAACTAATGCATCTAGATATACTTAACTGTTTCTTTTATTTTTGATGCATTAAAGTAATAAAAGTAACAATTGTGAATAAAAATCGTGATACATTTTGCAAGATATTCTTTCAAGAAAAGTAGATTTCACAGCTTGTACTCCTATCAAATTTTGTACTAATTGAATCACATGTTAGCCATATCTGTATAACACTTGTTCCTACAAGCTCTAAACAGATTTTATGAAGTATTAATTGACAATTATACTTACCGAGCAACCATTAGACCAGAAATCAGTCCATGATTAATTGTTGTAAATGTACCTTCACCTAGAAACTCGTGCTTGAAAGGAGTACTTAGTAGTAGAATATAGCTGAAATATATTTTTGATCTGGTAATCCAGCATGTTTTTTGCTGGAGGCAGAAAGTAAGAATGTGCCAGTAGAAACCTTTGAAGTATTTGCAAGGACCCCTATCCTTTAGAGCGATGCAGGCAACAGCATCTTGGAATGCTTGAGGATTAGTTATAAAACAATTATTCCTGAATTCATATTTTTTTATGTGCAGATAGTGTGAAACCACTTTATTTTCCTGGGACACGAACTTTCATAGGGTTCATGGGTATGTCAATCCCCTAATTTCACATCCCACAGAAAAAAGTTCCAGTACTATTTTCTAAAAAAAAGAAAATGAAATCCAGAAATTGAACAATCCATGATATTACGATTTATGAAAAAGAATTTCTTGAAATTTTGTGTTTGGTTCTTTCAGATTTTTTCAGATGTTTAAGACAGGGAAGTCTCTGTGTTTATAGTATTCCCATATAGACATACAAAGCTTCACACCTTCAATATACATCTAGGGGTGCAAAGGTTCAGATCCCAACTGTGTTAGAGAATTACTTTGTTGCAGTTGAGTTGAAGCTGTTTTGCTTCAGTTGGTACTAATTTTAAGAGCCAGTAAGAGGAGGCAACAAAAACACCTTTTCAATAAGAAAGTAGCTTCCACACAATTTTGACATTTGAAAAATGTAATATCATGTTTCCATCTCATATAATGCATGGCACACACATATGAGCATGCAGTTGGTATTTTTCAATTGGATTGAAACACTCTGTCCTTTCTCTTTTATGACAACTTTGCAACTCCTTTATATATTCCTGACATGCCAGGGTCTGGTACCTAAAAATGTTATGTAATAAAAATACTGCAGCCTAATTAACTTGTTATGAAACTCCATTAAAACCTTTTTGTAAAACACCCATCAAATTTTGCAGCAATATAGACATTGCACACCAGCCCCTTAAATATTGAAAAAAATATATTTAAAATGTCAAACAGTAATGAACCAAGACATCTATTTATACTTTCCCTGAGATGAAAACATGTGCAACATGTTTCTGTCAGGACTACAACTTATTCTTACATCCATATAACTGTGAAGGATTGTATATTTAACAATATCAGGACACCTTAAGTCCCAAGAATGTACACTTCCAGCTGCTTCTTTTAGAGGGAGACATGTATCTGCCTCCTTTCCTTATGTCTGTAATGTCTTTGCTAATTGGTTTAGGATCAACATTCATCCCAATAATTTGCACATTTTTGTGTCACTGCTTAAAAGATGGATGGTTTGTTTAGAATACTGTTTTATACTTTTTGCTGGTGCAAAATGCTCAGAATATGTTCTAGCATCTGGTTTGTTTGGTTGCAAGTCAGTTCCATTACAATCAAATCGAACATTTTGATGAACTTACTTTTTGTATCAACATGGCTCTATGATTCATTAGGTGTTTTTAAAGAAAATATGATTATAGTGTAAAACACATTTCTGCAAACAAATTTAGATTTCTTGGCTATAGTTCCAGCAGACAAATTGACATTTCATGCCAAAACTAGACAGATAAAATTTACATTATTGAAAATTAGCAGTACAATTTCTGCAGTTTTTATCATTTTATTCTTTTTTTACCAGTATTTATTTGGTTGTGAATTTTAATGGCCAGTTCCTTGGCACACTGGTGTCAGTTTTTTTTACCAATAATGGAGGGCTGAGGCAAGGGCATGACTCATTCCCAGATTAATTAATTTGATTAGAAAAGTTTTCCCCTGCTTCAGATATTTTCATTCATTAGAGATACTATCAATTAAATCATCAATTGATAACCTCTATTCAGTTTTCTCACTAACTAGAAATCAGACCATAGAATATGAAAGAAAATGAAAATGAACTTTCGGACACTTTGTAAGGTAAAACATCTATGAACAGTTTCTTTAGGGTCAGAGAAAAGAAGAAAAGATAAAAGCTGGAAACCTAAATTACTTCTGTATAATTGATACACCTAAACACATGAAATTGATACTGAATTATTTATTTGTAAGCAAATGAAAAATGTATGTAGTAACTCCTTCAGATGTATGTGGGGTCATATAAAAGCATGTTTTTGTTTTTGTGTTAATTTATTGTGTGTGCATTGTCAAAGAATGTTACGGCAGCTTTAGTAGGAGATTTGTAATGTAATATTACTAATTACACAAATTGATTGAACAGATGTTAGATTTTGTTGAGAATTCTCAGAACTATCTGTTACATAGAGAAAATGTGAAGTATTGATTGACACCACCCAGGGTTAATTGATGAGTGCTAAGGTAATGGCTGAACTAATTGATCCCCCATTTAATACTTTTATTCTGCTTTATTTCAGATTTATATCATGAATGTTTCTGTAGGTATTGAAATGTTGAAAGAATTCAAGTGGAAAAAATTGTCTGAAGTATGGAGAGTAATGCAGCTGATCAGAATTCTTAGGGATAATTTGCATAAATCTGAGACAATGTTCAAGATAATTCATCGAGTCTGGTCAAATATAGAAGAACATATTCAATTGTAAATTTATGTTTTATGGCATTAGTTATGCAAACCGACAATTATGATATTTTAAGTATACAACAAAAAGCTTTATTTTTTCTATTTATAGTAATAATGCTATAAAGAAATCATATGACAGAACACTACTGTACAGTTTATTTAATTATTTGGTCCAGACATATCTATCAGTCAAAGGTCTAAATATAGATTTATCTTGATTAAAATATGTCGTTTGATGTCTGTTCGTAGAATTAGTCTGCTTGATTGATAGTATTCTGTCATACAAGACTCGCAGACATTACTGTCAGAATACATGAGTCATTCCTTATATGGACATAATGTTCCAATACTCTTTTTAATAAATTTCTTCATCTTGAAGACCTTAGGAAGTGATCGGATATCTTTTTATAGCAGTTATTTATCAAGTAAATGGCAGTCGACCTTTATATAATATCGTGAATTTTATCTTTAGCAATGCCACCTAGACTGCAGATTTCTACTGTTACCAGAAAATTCTGATGTTTTGGAATAAATCTCAAAGTTAACAGTCTCAGATCTTTTTCTTGGTCCACCTCGAGTGGTTTAGCGTCATTGACTTGAAATCACTGTAACGTCTCTTAGATTTGAGCGTCATGGGTTTGAGCCCTGCTACCGACCATGTCTCTTTATGTGAGAAAGTTGCCCGCATGTAAAAATTTACCTATGGTTGGAATGGGTGTTTAACTCCTACAACAACTACTTTATCTTGCACAGTTTAAGAGAAACATTCTTGGTCCGTTCATTGAATCAAGCCTGTCACACTAAGATTTAACATGCTCGGTTAACAAGATAATGTTTATGTTCATACAGGACAATATGCCATTCATCTTTATACCCCCAAAACGAAGTTTAGGGGGGTATATAGGAGTCACCCGGTGGTTGGTCGGTCGGTCGGTCGGTCGGTCGGTCGGTCGGTCGGTCGGGCGGTCTGTTGCATTTTCCTTGTCCGGAGCATAACTTGAAAACTACTAGTTGGAATTCAATATTACTTCATACAATGGTCAAACACATTGAGAGGAAGTGCAGTGCACAAGAACCATAACTCCATCTTGACTAATTACAGAGTTATTGCCCTTTGTTACTTTTCCTTGTTCGGAGCATAACTTAAAAACTACTGGTTGGAATTCAATACAACCTCATACAATGGTCAAGCACATTCAGAGGAAGTGCAGTGCACAAGAACCATAACTCCATCTTGACTTATTACAGAGTTATTGCCCTTTGTTACTTTTCCTTGTCCGGAGCATAACTTGAAAAGTACTAGTTGGAATTCAATACAATTTCATACAATGATCAAGCACAATCAGAGGAAGTGCAGTGTACAAGAACCATAACTCTATCTTGAGTATTTACTGAGTTATTGCCCTTTGTTACTTTTCCTTGTCCGGAGCATAACTTGAAAACTACTGGTTGGAATTCAATACAACTTCATACAATGGTCAAGCACAATGAGAGGAAGTGCAGTGCAAAAGAACAGTAACTCTATCTTTACTCATTACAGAGTTATTGCCCTTTGTTACTTTTCCTTATCCAGAGCATAATTCGTAAACTACTAGTTGGAAATACAACTTCATACAATGGTCTAGCACAATGAGAGGAAGTGCAGTGCAAAAGAACAGTAACTCTATCTTTACTGATTACAGAGTTATTGCCCTTTATTACTTTTACTTGTCCGGAGCATAATTCGATAACTACTAGTTGGAATTTAATACGACTTCATACAATGGTCAAGTACATTGAGAGAAAGTGCAGTGTACAAGAACCATGACTTTATCTTGAAAAATTACAGAGTTATTGCCAAGAACAATATCTCTCTTTAGTTTGTTTGCAAAGTATTCTGTTACTACAAACTTCCTCAGTTTATAAAGCAGTCTTTTGGGGGTATTAATCACATTTAGTGATAGCTCTAGTTTTCATTAATTTAATTAAATTATAGCATTAAATGTCTTCCCATAAATAGATTTAATTGTAATGAGAATTGTAAGTGTTTCCTCCTTTAAAATTCTTGACTTTGTTTGAAACTGTGGTATCAACTTTTGTCCATGCTTTTTTATAAGGGGATATAATTCTGCTGCTTGTACAAATTGTGTGAGGGGAAGCAACTCTGCTGTATTAATAATGTTTACAGAAGATTCTATGCCATCAGTTTGTGATAGGACTTTACTTCCAGTGAAGCTAAGGACTTATTTTAGCTAAGATAAAACCCAAAGAATGTTCAACAAGGTTAATGAAAGATTTTTCTTCTTACATTATCATTGCAGAAACCCCTACATAGCCACAATTAATTACAGAAACTCATACATAAGCACAGTTAAATTACAGAAACTTGGTTCTGTGCATCAGTGCAGAAACCCCTACATAACACTGTGACACCTTTTTATGCCCCCCACAAAGTGGGGTGCATATAGCGTTGCACTTGTCCGTCCGTCCGTCAGTCCGTCAGTCCGTCAGTCCGTCAGTCCGTCAGTCCGTCAGTCCGTCCGTCCGTCCGTACGTCCCGAAATCTTGTGAACGCAACTCCTCTTAAACCGGATGGCAGATTTTGCTTAAACTTCCAGGGATGAACAACCTTAATGTGTAGATGGTAGTAAAGGAAGGAATTTTCGCGGCGACCAAATTTAACAGAATTATGGCCCTTTGTTGATTTTTTTCACTATATATCTTGTGAACGCAACTCCTCTTAAACCGGATGGCAGATTTTGCTTAAACTTCCAGGGATGAACAACCTTAATGTGTAGATGGTAGTAAAGAAAGGAATTTTTGCTGCGACCAAATTTAACAGAATTATGGCCCTTTGTTGATTTTTTCACTATATACTATGTAGAAATTTTGTGAACGCAACTCCTCTTAAACCGGATGGCAGATTTTGCTTAAACTTCCAGGGATGAACAACCTTAATGTGTAGATGGCAGTAAAGGAAGGAATTTTTGCTGCGGCCAAATTTAACAGAATTATGGCCCTTTGTTGATTTTTTCACTATATACCATATAGAAATTTTGTGAACGCAACTCCTCTTAAACTGGTTGGCAGATTTTGCTTAAACTTCCAGGGATGAACAACCTTAATGTGTAGATGGTAGTAAAGGAAGGAATTTTTGTTGCGACCAAATTTAACAGAATTATGGCCCTTTGTTAAGTTTTTCACTATATACCATATAGAAATATTGTGAACGCAACTCCTCTTAAACCGGATGGCAGATTTTGCTTAAACTTCCAGGGATGAACAGCTTTAATGTGTAGATGGTAGTAAAGGAAGAAATTTTTGTTGCGACCAAATTTAACAGAATTATGGCCCTTTGTTGATTTTTTCACTATATACCATATAAATTTGTTGCGGCCAAATTTAACAGAATTATGGCCCTTTGTTGATTTTTTCACTATATACCATATAAATAATTGAACATATAAATTTTACATTTGTAATTTAATTTAACATGTACATAAGGTTACCTGTAGATCATTTTAGGTATATGTACAGAAATGAAACAGTGGAATGAAAAAGTTCCACATAAAAATCTTACATACAGATATGCTTGCTCTTGTTTATGAGCACATCTGCACAGTGGGGGCATCGGTGTCCTTTGGACACAATTCTAGTTCCAATATCATTGCAGAAACCCCTACATAACACTGTGGCACACTGCAGAAACCCCTGCATAGCACTGTGGCATCATTGATAATAAGACTTACTGATCAGGGTGGTTGACTAGTGCAAAATTTACTAGCAGGCTATAAAAACAAAATGTTTCATTTAGCCTTAACTTGAGTTTAAATCTCAAGTTAGTTGAAGATGACTTCTTCCTAGAACTCTGAAAAACGTCCATAAAGCTGAAATATCTCTTCAGAGCTAACTACTTAGTATTGCAATAATTTGGAAAATCTGTGAAAAAATCTTCCTATCAGCTTCATTATGAAGGCGATGAAATTACAATCTGGTTTATCTAAATTTTGATTCCAACAATCTGCTGTGCAGAGATATATTTTGAGAAAAATCAAATTACAGGAGATATTTAATATTTTGTTATCTCTTCCATGAAGGATTTTGTTAAAAATGAGAAAAGATAAATCTGTTGCTTTATTACCATCCCACTTTTTAATTTTTGGATTAAATAAATTCAGGTAGACTAAATGCAATACCTTGTACATTTTTATGGACTAAATGCAATACCTTGTCCCTGCTTGTGAACTAAATGCAATACCTTGTTCTTGTTAGTGAACTAAATGCAATACCTTGTTCCTGATTTTAGACCAAATGCAATACCTTGCTCCTGTTTCATCAAGGGTTTATACCGGATGATTTAATGACCTTTAATCTTTAAATGTTTCCATCACAGAAAGGGGTATTCTTTCAAATTTATAAGCTTGTTTTGTAGTTATATAGTTCTATGATAATTAATTACTGACATTAAGAGTTTTTTAATTAATGTCAGATTATCAGAAGACATATTAAATTAATTCAATTAAACATAATCTTGTTTTAATTGGATTTATAGGTTAACAGCTACCTTTAAACTGTGCTATAGATAGTTTACCTATAATGATGAAGGCTATTAAAGTCCCATTAGCACTTAAAAAACTCTTATGTATAGTAATAAATTAACAGATTGAATAATCATTGAATTTTGTTCTTTTTGTTGACGTAAATCTGAAAAAGACCTCTCTTTTTTTTTTTGCAATGTTCATTTAAAAAAAAATACTGCACTATAATTATATATTCCATGCACTGACAATTTAAAAAGCAACATATGGAAAGTTGTTTTTTTACAAATAATGGGTCTTTTTTGCCCGTAAAATATCTTTCTTAGTAATATCAGAGCTACAAGTGATTTCACATCCAAAGTGCTAATGGGACTTTAAGGTAGAGGCGCTTAAGACCTGTGATGGAAAATAAGGCATAATAATTTGATGAAATTACAAGACATCATGAGAAAACTTGTTTGAAATGAGCTCTACTTAGGCTTGAAAGATAACAAATGGAAGCTCTTTTTTTCATGACAAAGAGATGCGGATTCATGGAAATCGAAACTACAGACTGTACAAAAGTAATTGTTTCATTTTTTTATGGGTTTCTCATCAGAAATGAAGACTGACATGTAATCAAGGGGTACAGACTTTCAAGTTTATCCACACTGGGGGGAGTTCATTTCAATCTATTTACATATAATCTACACTGTCACCTTTATTACAAGAAAGTCTGACTTGCAGAAGATAATTAGGAAACCCTAAACTGAAAACTTGTTATGTTTAAATCTCAAGAGCCTTGCAGCATGTGCTTCCAGACCTGTAGATGGAATTAAAACAGATGGGTAGAAACAGTATCAATTTACCAAATTGTTCATTATTTCTCCTTTGGATTGCAGTCTGCTCCTTTGGTGTAATATATCTCCTTTGGTGTAATATCTCTCCTTTTATGTAATTTTGTTAGAAGGGAATAGTCTACAGAAAATACAGAACCAGACAGCTGCTTTTTGCAAGTTTATGCATCGTATTGGGACTCTGGGATAACAGACGAGTTAAAAACCAGATATAAATTTTGTGCTTTTCGTGGTTATTTGTTAGGACTTGGTTACATGAAACAGGAAAAGAGAGCTACCTGCTCCTTTAGACACACATCAGACACAGCTTACAGAGTTTATGAATAGTTACGGGATTGAGCCCCACTAGGGTCACAACCGTACCTCCTCACATGACATAAGTACTGGTTTTTCCTGAGGAAGTGAACTTAAGAGTGACTTGATAAGCTTCAAGCTTACTCCACAATCGAGCTAAAATAAATTAGTATTAACTAATACAGTATCTTTTAAAATCTCTCCAAATTCTTGCAGAATAGGCGGTCAACAAAAAAGTCCTTTCCCTATAATTCATTGTAATGTAATAAGTTTAAGTATATGTACTTAATAAGACTGGATTACTAAGTTCGCTATATGCGTCATTTTGTATGGAAATTAATGGTTATGATATTAAGAAAATGTTTAAAATGATATTTTTCTGGACTAAAGCATCATTTCGTATCATAAATATGCCATTAGTAAAATTGAAATGTATTTACAATAAATCTCTTTTTGACAGTTTGTCAAGAAAATGTGACTGAATTTAATGTTATAGTTAATATTTGACAAGAAAATTTCAATTGTTGGTTTTTAGTTTCTCATGGCAACTTATTATACAGAGATTGTAGTATCAAATATGCAGTTATTTTCAGTATAAATTTTTTGGAAAGGCTGTAGGAACTTATAATGTAATATAGCAAATAGCTAGACACAAAAGTTATGTTTTGCTTCTGCGGAACATTTTAATACCCTGCTGGCGGCAAAATATTGTAATTTTTCTTTGAGTGCGGATCATCATTAGTCTGCTGTATGAAATTTACAATTTCCCAAAAACAATGAACATTAAAACTTAATGGAAATATTTCATTAGAATTCACATGTGTAACACATTGGCAAATACGACAATTTACCAACATACTCCATAAATGACAAACCTTGAAAAACACAGTCATTAAAGCGTAAAATTTTTGAAAGCAGTTAAAAAGAACACTTTTAGAATAGCTTAAATTAAGTTATGAAAATAATTTTCACTTCTTTTAGAGAATTTTAAGAGAGCCAAAAGCAGTTGTCTTTCTCTTTGTTTATAAAATTCTAGTGCCTAAGACTTCACATATTCTCTGGCGCTGGCGCATCTCAACCCTGCCTCATTTTATTGTATTTTAGAGAAGTATCTTGAAGAGAACATTTGAAAATAATGTGAAATACTGTTATATGCCATTTATTTGGTCTGTTTCGATTGATTTATGATTTTATGACAATTTTAGAGAATTTTGTCTTTGACATATTTACAGCATTAATAAACATTTATGGATATCTTCTTTGTTTCCTTGATTTGTTGCTGTTGAAATATGAAAAAGCTTTTTTTGTCAGGGCGAAAAGTAGTACCGGTACTCTGTGACAACAAAGATGGAGTATTTCCATCATGTTATTTCCTGCCATGTCAAATATATCAGTGTTGTCAGGGAGAGCTGTAGTGTTTTACTGTCATAGATTACTTAAACCTGACCATGCTCAATTTCTTAAATGGACTTTCCCATCCTTCAGTTTGGACAATATCATTATTTCTTCAAAGGGGTGCTCACTTAAGATTCATTAACTTGAATTTACATGTTTCTTGTAAAATATTTACTGTTTTAAAATTGACATGTATAGATCTACAATAAAGCAAACTTAATTCCCTTAAATACTTTTCAAGTTATTATAACTCCACACAAGAAACAGCAACTAAGGGCAGTAACTCCAGAAATAATGAAGCTAGAGTTATGTTCCGTGTGCACTGTACTTTCTCTCATTCTCCTCTATGAATAGATGATGTATCAACTTAATTCCCTCCAATTCTTTTTGAGTAATGCTCTACACAAAAGCAGGATGGACAGACAGACGGACATTGTGATCAGTATAAATGCCGCTCTACAGAGAAGTCTTAAGAATTCTAGTCAAAATTTAAGTGTTAGGCCACTCCAACTTTTCAGAAAATTTCGCACAACAGTAAAAGTTTATGGATTTTGTTCCGGCTATTTAAAGTAAAGTTTTATTTATTGATCGCGGCTAATTAAGTTTTATTTTATTTGATGCGGGAAATTTTTATTGTTGAAATAAATTGATATCTTTAGTAAAAATCAAAATAATTCTTTATTAGGTGTGAAATGAACTGGTAAGGGAGAAAATAGAATTTGTATCTGTTCAACCTAGAATGATAGGTGAAACTTTACTGTCGTAGGGTTGGACTTTATTGTTTGCTGGGTTGGACTTAATTATTTATTCCACGCAGAGCAGAGGGACGCCTTAAAGTGAAATTTTAAGAGTTGGTCGCTAACCTTTGTCTAGACTGAAGAAAGGATTTTGACGAATCTTTTCCGAATAGGAAGTAGCTGGCTATGAAGAAAATGTTTCATTACATTTAGGTTAACAGCCTGCAGTTTTGTTTACCCTAGAACTGTCAGGAAGATTCGAAAAATTTAAACAAAGACAAATAAAGCATAAATAAAAGCTTAAACAGTTTAAATAAGGAACATCTTTTCTCGGACAATTTAATCTGATCATCACAGCATCTCTTTGGAAAAAATTATTAGCATCTGTAAATTGCTATTCAGAAATAACTTTTCAAGGAGTGGAAGAATTACAATAAATGTCTACTAATTACACTGACCCGTGATCTTGCAAGCTTCTTGACCACCCTGATTGATCGTGGACGTGTGCTGGTCACCCGCATCTCATTGTTTACTTGTCAGACGTCCCACAATGCATTAGCTGTGCTGCGGGGTTTAATTAGTCATAAAGTATTGTCATGTTTTTGGTCACTTCTGTCCGTGCTTATGAATGTACAAATGTGGATTAAAATTGAGTGTCATTGTTTGCTGGACTATAACACCATACTTGAGCATGAGCAATTATTGAAAACTGTAAACAACCTCACTGGCCATATGCAGAGCCGTTGTTGTCTGCTACATTTTGTGAAATTCAGCCCCAACTTCTTATAATTCCTTGTCTTGATTCTGTCATTTCACAAACTCATTAATTGTTTTCTTAAACAGAATCTCACAAATTCAGGGATTTGGGGCCCTCCTCTCCCACCTGGACCTGATTTTCTCCAAAATTAAAAAAAATCATAAATGACTAATTTGGGGGTTAAAAACAGTCATTTTAGGGCATATATATATTGAATTTGGGGCTGATGATGTTCTTGTTTAAGGTTCTGTCATTTGATATATCTATTTCTTTCTAAAAACAAAATGTCACAAAATTTTATTTGAAAATGAGAAGTTTGCGTCACTTTTACATGACACCAAAGTAGAAGTTTCCAGAAAGTTAACTATGAACAAGAACACGAAAAAGACCTGAATATACTGTTGATGTTTATATGTAAAATTTCATTTCTTCTTCATTAAGTTGTTACTTCTAACGTGAATAATTCTAGAAGAGCTTAGAGAGGGGGTCTTGTATCCTGATTGTGGTACTTACATCCAGACATTTTGTTGTTATGTAAGTTCAACAAGGTTATCAATTTTGTAATAAAGCAAGATTCTTTTGGAGTACTTTCAATAGGTAATATCTAATTTAGCTAAGTGATTCATAAACTATGTAATTGTCTGAAATTACTTATCTGGATAATATTAATTGGACTCTATCTTAATTGGCGCTTGATATCTGTGCCGCAATTAGCAGTTGCTAATTGAATCAGTGAGAATTGAAATATTTCTTTGTTTTCATGGAGGTTTTGTCTGTAGTGTGAAGGAATAAGATTGCAGTTAATGGAATTATTTACATAATTAACATGATTAATGAAAATGGTGTGTACTTTCCTTTGAATAATAAGCAGAAATAGTGCAGTTGAACCGAAATGCTATGTCCGTCTGCTTTCAGTGGCCAATACTGATGTTTACCAATTAGTAATTTTTAAGCGTTGGTGTAGAGGTAAAAGTGTCTGCTGCTCATCCGGAGGTGTAGACTCAAGCCCTTCTGGGGTCACTACCTCCTCACATGACACCAGTACTGTTTTTTCCAGGAAACTTCCAAGCTTTCTTCACAATCAAGCTAAAATATATATAAATATAGTATAGTAATCAGTAATTGTTATAATAAATAGAAAACTGTATTAAACAGCCACCTTCTAAAGTGGCCATTTAAGCCCTTTTAATGCGTCATTAAGCTGGCTGCTTGAACATGTTTGGCTTTAATGTTATAAGTTTAAAAATTATTGGTTCTGGCTGTTACCATTAATATAGCCTTAAAAAAGTGGGGAAAAAATCTCAGAAAGCTGTTACCAAACACTCATCAAGTATCGCAGCACAAGAAGGAGTTAACTTTCAAATATTAAATATTCTAGCAATATCATAAATAAACATCACAATTAAAGACTCATCTTTCTCTTTCCTTGTTGGGGAAAACATTCTATGCGGCTTAGAATAATGAGCCGATTTTAATAAGAGTTACCGTGGTAACGAGTTTGAATCATTCCATTAAAAGCATTTGTCATTCAGTGAGACTATTAGTAATATATGAATAGTTTCTGCAATAACTGATGAATCTGATGTCACAAAAGAATCCTTAGACCAAAAAAAAAAAAAGGACGGATCAAAATTTCAAACCCTTTCTTCATAGCAGGGATAAGAAACATGATTATGCAAATTAGGTTTAAGGCTTGTGTAAGCTAAGACACATGGAGAAGTCATTTGACAGGGAGCTTTCAAGCATCACCAGCATGATAGAAAAAAAATGATATAAGTGAATTAGTATAATGAAATTGAGACAATAATGATAGGGAAGTTGATAGAATAATAAGTAGGCATGTCACATTCCATGATGAAAAAGTGTTAAGACTCGTGAATCCATTGTCGACAGTACCGTAGGCAAGATGTATCCATGGTGTCAGTCCAATGTCTTTTCATGCTATTTAATTTTCATGATGTCACTGAAAGGATGTTATTAGCATTTCAGTAAGTTGATGGGTGCGTTTTATTGGTCTAGGGGAAAGATTCATGGAAAAAAATGATGGGGAACTGAAATTAAATTGGAAATTTGATACAAAAAAAAAAATTTCCTAGGGAATTCTTTTAACAATAATGTTCTTATAGAGTGCATTCCAGACTTGCAAAGCTAAAGTAAAAATAGTTGTATGACAAACACTCATTTTGTTCCTTTGTAACACACACAATACAAAATAAATGCTTTTAAAATTTGAAACCAAATAAATATTTTCACCATTAAAGCAACATGGTTGCTACCAGAGCATTTAGCTTTTACAATAATGCCTGTATTAAACATGTTGAATTAATGACAAAAGATCTGTTTTCATAGAATAAACATTGTAACAAATTTGCTAAATGCTTGCTTGTATCATATTAAAACTGTTACTGACAAGCTGTAATCTTCTCTTCTAGCACTATGTTTATGTTCAGTGCTTTCAGCACTTTTATAAGCATAGGAAAAGTTTCATCTAGACTGGTTGCTAGGCTAAAACATGACTGGTTCCTGTTTGGTTTATATAACAGTGTTCATGACTACTTACAACAAGATGAAACGTTTTGCCTTTACCGGAATTTTTTTAACAGGAGAATCCTGTAATTCTTAGAACAGACTGAGGTTTCTGTAACAAAGGTTGTCTGAGATACTACAAGGAAATATAATTATTATAATATTATTACACATCTTTATTTTTATTTTCAGCGCAATGTCGAGACTCACTCGGAATGCAGTCGGGACAGCTTCCAGACAAGGCCATCACTGCCAGCTCATCTTTCGATGACTCCACTGTCGGTCCAAAATTTGCACGGTAAGATTTTATAGTTTTGATGCTACCTAGGTAATTTGTATCCAGGACAGGAAATTGTGTTTTTAGATAATTGAATGTGATGCAACACGAAAGATACCGTATAAAACTTGAGCTTTCCTCCAACCTTAATTAACGAGCCAGTGCCAGCACTAGTTAAGAACTGGCTAACTTCTGCACTAGTGAGTCATTAAGACTGTGCTCAGAGCATTGTACTATTACAAAATGTTGCTCATTTGTGTTAAAATCAAATCATTAAAAAAGAATAACCTAAATCATTGTGTCTGTTGCGTATCGCAGTACAATTTGCTTTCTCAGTGTCTCCAGAAACTCGCTACATAAAATATTTGCACTGAGGGCTTCAGAATTTAGAAAGTTGGAAAGTGTCACGAAAAAAGTATTAGATTTTTCAATTACAGTATTATACAATTTAGAGTAGGAACAGAGATTTTAAAGCATGTCAAAGGCTCACTTTTTCACAAGATGGATGTAAAGTAGTATCAACCAAGAATCCCTGCACTCAAAGATTTTTGTGATGGATTGGAACACTTCCTGACTGTTATTAAAAGAGTGCGAAAGTGTAAAAAAAAGTTCCTTTTCTGCAAGCATGAGGAAACTTCTTAATGGAACCCTGCCTCAGAAGCTGGTTTAATATCTCTACATTTCACTTTTTGTTTTTTTTCTTTGATTACATAATTATAATAGGCTTTTAAAATGCTAGCTACTGAAACTGTGGTTTATGGAACTTTGAAAAGGAGATAGTGTAGGATCATTACTTATGGTGCGCACGAGCAGATCTATTGACTGTTACTATCTCTGTTACTTTTTAAGATGCTATCAGTTTAGTAATATGTTTTTTATTTGTAAATTATGGTCAAAATTTATATTGAGAGCATGCTGCTTTGATTGATTTATAGTGGTGGTTTGGGAGAGTGATTTATGACCAGGGCTATAAAGGCCAGCTTTGATTCATGTTTTAATGATTTGAGATTGTGGCTCCTGATAGAAACGACCCATCACCTGTATGTATATGTGTCTGAGTACTTTTAAAGCCAAGGCTAAGCTTTTGCAATATTTAAATCTCTGGAATATAAGCATTATCAATAAAAACTTGTGTGACTAACGTTTTGGATCAGCTTACTGGATTATAAGACAAGGATTTGTAACCAAGATGTAGCGGGTTTGAATCACAACAGTGGCAGAATAATCTACCACAGCTTTCCCAGTTTGGCAGTTCCCTTACAAATTTGCATACTTTGAGTGTGGGGTCATAACCTGCAAACAATCCGCATCAAAAATTTATGTTTGAGTCAAGGCATTAATCCATAAGAAGAGATCTGTTAACCGAAGATTAATGAAAGAGTGGCCTTACAGGCTAAAAATAAAGATAATTCTTTGATCAGCGAACCAATCAGATTGGCTTATCTATATTGTGATCTTGTCTCCTCCCAGAGTTACTTTATTTCCAAATTTTATACCAGTTGTATCAAATATATTGGTCATCAAGTACAAACTGATTGTAAAAAAACAAACTTTCATAAATCCTGTTAAAGTGCACTGAAAATGGGTATGCTTTGAAATTTGAAAATGCAATACAATGAATAAGATAAAAGTTTGAAACTCACAGTACAACATAATACTGTACAATCAGGCATATTTTTTGCAAATTTTGCATTTTACAAGATGTAAGCAGTAAATTCAGGAGAGTAATTACTAGCACTTTTTGTGCAGTCCTAATAAAATTCAAGATTTCATAATTTAGGAGATGAATATCCAGTGAAAGAAAAGATTAACCTGAAAGCTTGAATGATAAAATAATGGAACATGCAGCAAATTCAATACAGTGCAGCTGCAATCTCATGAAATGAAATGAAATGCAGCTTTACAAGAAATGAAATACGTTTTGAAATGGAGTCCTAGGGGTTTTATCGCTCCAGGTTTAAATTCTGCGGAACACCTAGCTCTAGATTATCTCAGAAAATATGATTGACATAATTAGGAAATTAATTTCTTAGAACATCAAAGTTGCAAGCACCTGATTGATTGAGACTTCCTTATGTTTGTGTAATCAGAATGATTTAGATGCTTGAAAAAGGTGATTAAAACTTCTAGCAGACCCAGATTCTAGATCAGCTTTCAAGAAAAATGATAAATAGATTTAATTTCACTGATTATTGAAGATTTATATCTTAATTGCTTTTCTATTTATAGGAAAAATCTCTGATATGCTTATATCATTTCTTAAACTATTGATAAGATTAAATTGATCAAGATTTATTGACACTAGCCAACCATCACTGCTGTCAATGGTAAGGTCATTAGTGACACTGACTAGCAGTTCTTACCATCTCCAAGCAGCCTCTTCATTTGAAAAACATGGTTTTCTAAAATTGTATAAATTGTCTTGTCCTTCAAATATAGACAATAGTATTAATGGCTGAAAGTATGCACAGTGAAATTAAATGGCCGAATAGCTTATAGAGCCAATCATGGGATGTCAGTACTGATCATGGTCTGCTCTTGTCCCAAAATAGGCAAAATCACTTGTCAGATTAAAGAGTGCATGACATGCAGAAAGATATTTGTACAGGTTAGAATACTGCAAGATTCTCTAAAAAGGAGTAACTAGTATTACTTCCCCTTATGAAGTCAACTCTGCTATTACGTCAAAACTTTTTCTGTTAAAAGTTAATATGACAGAGCATCTGTAAGGTTATTAATAGGTCGGTACTTGTAGAACAATAGAAAATAGCTCATCATCTGTAAGCATTGTTACTTTTTTAAGCATTAAAGATCACATGATGTAGAGACCATATCTGATTTTCATGATAGGAGAACTCATTAATCATTTTAAGGGAGATAACTCTTAGATGAGAGTGATAGATCAATATGATTGACACCTGAGCACAGACACTGGACCCTGTCATCACTTTCTTATTACCATGGCGATGGAATCTCCTGGATCTCAGTCACCCTGGAGCTTGTTGTCAAGATCTCCTCAGTGATGTCGCTCTGATCCAGATTAGAATCGAAAAATGAAGAACAAAGCAGATGTTCTTATTGAAAGAGAAAATTACTCTGAAATATCAATTCTGAACTATGAATCAGAATTAGTATTATAGATTTTACACATGAATCTTCAGAATAAAAATTACTTTTTGATGCTCTGGGGTTTGTTGCTTATTCAGCAATTTTTGTCTTCTTCTTGATTTAGATTTGTAATCAAAGTACTGGTGGTACTGGAAAGCAGGCTACAGATTAATCAAAGCAAAACATGAAAAAACTAAGTTAAGAAATGAATATTTGCATTTTTTGCAATTCAGTTTTGATTCATTATCCTTTAAAATATAAGCTCCTAATACTGGGTTACCAATTTTGTCATTTTACAGTTTAGATCTCCTATCAGAAATCTTTCAAAATTGTTTTACGGGTCTCACTTTGAAATGCAGGCTTTCAATATAACATAATAAATATTCTTGATTACTTCCAAAAGTTGTAAAAGTCTTGAATATCTAATCAAATGAAAATGTTATGCAATAAATAAGAATTTGAATTACCTCCCTTTATAAATCAGTATCAGAATCATGCTGAAAGTAATTACTCTAATAAAACACATCATTGCGTTTTTTTCATTCAGATTTATAGTTTCATTTCTGAAGCTTATAAACTTCCAAGAACATTGGACTTAAATCCTGTATTTATGGGCCATGCATGAAGCTGAAGAAGGATTTTTGTTTTTTGTTATCTTTTTCTAAAGTTCCATAGATACATTTGATGACAAGCCATTAGAAAGATTCCAGCACAAGTTTTAGAGGTTAATCCATCAAAACCAATGTACCTTGCAAACAAATCTTGCTTGGATATTGGCAAATCTAAACTTCCTATTTCTGAAAATATCTCAAGCAAGTGTTAAAGGTAATCAAACATAAAAACCGCAATCAATTTAATATCGTAGAAAATTACAAAAAATGATTTTCTATAGTTTACTGTTGGAGTGTGGCTGATGAACGATCAGTAAAATTTACGTTTGCATTTAGTGGGCATAAATATTTTTTTTATTCTTTTATTTTTGCAACAGGCATTGAATTATCAGTAGTGATGTACTTCAAATAGTTCATTATTTCCTTCAAAAGCAAAATGTAGAAGGATAGGCTACATCCAGAGAAAGCAGTACGATGCAACACACGCAAGTATTCAGACAGACGGCAACCAAACTTGAAGCTAATAGTAAAATAAGACCATGCTTCGGGCCAGTTCTCATTTAGTTTCAGATGTTAAATCTTAACTCAAGGAGATCAAAACCAGCTGAAAAATAGTAAAGAAGAAATCTCAATATTCAGAAAATGAAGTTTTGATCCTTACATGCTAAGAAAAAGGATTTCATGCAGTCTGCTCATGATCTTCACTGTTCAAATTGAAGATACAGCGTCCATAAATTTTCAGCGAACAGCTTTTTCGGCATTAAATGGTCCTGTTCAAATTGAAAGCTGGACCAGTCTATTTTAGATAGTTTGCACGCCAAGTGCTTAACTTTCCAGGAACCATCTAGCAGAGACGCAGTCTGTCACTGTGGTCAGTTGGTTAGAGTTGCTGACTTGAAATCACTGGCTTTCAGGCCTGCTACCATCTATGACTTAATGTGAGAAAGTTGGCAGTTTCTTCTGGAGAATTAAGAGTTCTGGGTACTTGCTCCTCTCAGGAACGATGGTTAGGTAAACTGATGGTTAAGTAAACTGCCCGCTAGTAAACTGACTGAAATAAGACTGAAATGTGAGCAATACAATTTTCTCTTTTCACCGATTTGAAATGTAAGAGGTGAAAAAGGTATTCTTTTGATACAGCAAAAAAAACCAAACAGATAAGGTGTGGAGCCAGGGATTTACATGGCAATCCATCACCTTCAGTGGACCATCTTATTTATTTCCCAGGGAGATTTGATCTTTGGATAGAAGGCTAGACATTGATTGATGACCTAAAGTACAACATTGACCACTCTCAAAATGTAAATAACACACTTTTAGTTCCTATGGAAACTGAATAAATCCCTTAAGTATGTTTAAATGATATTCTGCCATGTGTTTTGTGAATGTTTTTTGCATTTAAAAGCTCTGGCTTTTAGTGATAAGGAATTTACTAGATTTGTTGTGAAGGGATTTTGTCATTTTCTATTCTGTTAATATACAGACTTGAGCCCTGTGACAGCAAATTTATACAGAAATTAATGAGTGTTTTGTCCTTGGAGATTTAAATGTTATTATGAACTTAAAAGGCCTTTTAATAGGAATTTAATTCATCAATAGCAGATGGTTGCAGAGTGTTTTTTAAGCTGTAGTTCATTATTTCTTCCTGTAAAGTTTTTGCATCTTTAAATTTAGATTGTATTATTGTATGTTCACAAGGGAGCTCTATTTTAATTCCTTAATAGCATTTGGTTAAGATCATGATCCTACTATGTTATATCATAGTCTACACAGTGTATGTAAAACAAGAGTACTGATAGTCTACATTGGATGCAAAAACAGAAATGTTCTGTTCCAGTCCTGTAAATTTTAACACTCCATCATGCAGTTTATTAATAAAATTTCAAAATGTAAAAAAGTGACACTAGCTGTAAGATAAAGAAAAGAAAAACTTCAGACACCCTAGAGTACAGCCTATAGCAACCAGAAAAGAAGAAAAATAATTCAAATAAGAGGAAATCCTCTAGCAGTGAGAAAAAATGGCCGACAAGGTACAGTGTAAAACTCTTACTATAAAAATGTATGACAGCAACAAGCAAAGAACACAACAGAACAGTGAATATGCTGTTGCACAGACAGAACAAGTAAAAGACAAATAGGTCGAGTCTGGGATTACAGACTCAGAAAATGAAAGAAAAATGAAGCTGCACAAAAGTAGATTCTAGAACCTTGTTATAACTCTTAGTCATTAAGAAATATTTGAAATAAATCTCCTCTGCCTGGATGTTTGTTCATTGTTTTACTATGTCCTGAAAACAACTTTACTGGTATGCCAGAACAGTAAAAGTGTCCAGACCATGTGTTTGTGATAACTGGTCACCTGGCTTTAGTGCCATACATACCTGTCGCAGTGGCAGCCCATACCTGATCACCTGGACATGTCATCTACAATTATACCACCAGAATGGTAAACACAACCTGTGGGTTCCATAGACTTCTGTAAGTCACCAAGCACTTTCTCCAAATTTCATCTTACACTAATCTGCTTGTTCCAATCTTAACAGACTCTGCCGGTCAAAGCGTGAGAGTTAAATCATCACAAGGATGGTGATCATTTGGAACTTTAATAAGATGATTGTTAAAGATAGTCTTAATAAAAACAGCCCTTAAAATATTTGCCCATAACATTTCAAGAAGATGTCATTTGATGTTGTTATTGATGTTGAACTTGATGATGATGTTGTTGTTTTTGTTGATGATGATGACAATGATTATGACACCGATGATGATGATGCTACTGCTGATAATGATGATAAAGTGTCTCAATGATAGGGAAAAAGCCCAAATATAGACATGTTGAAAACTCTGTGAGATCTTCATTAAATTTATAACGCCTGGTGGTATGACACTATACTCATGACATTATGGTTGCAGCAACTAAATTTAATAGAAATGGAACAAAAAGTTACATAATGTTGAGAGCTGAAACTAATGGAACAAAAGTAATCCATTATTTTTGTAATAGTTCAAATAAGTGCAGCAACAACAGGTACTTGTGCTGGAAGTGCATCCAGCAAATTGGTACTGACCATTGATGAGATCCCTGGCATTCAATGGCAGCATCTGTCAGCAGACGGCATGCACTTGGAGATATTTGTGTCAAAACCTATTAAGATGATGCAGATATATGTCCGAAGATGATTTACGACCGAGGCTGACCGCTCTGTCATCGCCATCCGATCACAGAGAAACGCAATTATGATCAAGGAATAAAAGTAATAAGTTCACCATAAAGCAAATCACAAAATGTATCAAGTTGTTCATGTTGGCTGGGCTTGTTTGAAGAGAAAAAAAGAAGTTGGTCCGCTCAGCTCTGTCAAACTTGATGAATCTGGTTATTGATAAAGTCAAAAATGATTGATATGGGTAGACTGGCTGGTATTAACAGTCATTTCCTCTCGCCTCACATGTGCAGAAACAATTAGAGCATTTTTTCTGACTCTAATCATATCTTTTTCTTTTGTTTAACCATTTCCTTCATGTATTTGTCCATCCTTCCTTCATGTATTTGTCCATCCTTCAGTTTTGACAGTACCTTGCAATTGTTTGAACAGAGATGCACAGTGAAAATTTACGAATTGAATAGCGAACAGTGCAGATCATGATCAGAGTGCATGGATATGGAGGCTGATCGTGATCTGCACTGGAACTCAGATAAGAGTTGACAGTAATTTCTTCTCTTTTCACATATATGTATGAAGAGATAAATTTAGAACATTTTCAAACTCAAATCATTATATAACATAGTTGAGAACTTCAATGTGGTCATTGAATTTTCACCTGCTTTGCAAAAAAGCTTCATTGGTACTACTGAAATTACTATCTCATAAATAGCTTGTATTTCATTTCCCCATCCTTTTAATTTCTTTATAATAATGGTTTGTGCATTCACATTTGAAGAAACAGCATTTCACTGTGCAAGAAATAAAACAAAAAACAATTCAGTTCCCAAAAATAATTATTTTGCTAAAAATAATAAATATTCTCAAGTTTTTGTTTAAGAATCTTTTGTTAGTGTTCTAATTATTGCTCTACTAACAGATTTGTGTGATTTCTTGACTTTTTGGCATCTTAGAAATGCTTATCAGCCATCTTGTTGACAGTGGAAGATAGATGGGTTCCCTGTTCTACTATGTAAAATACATCAACACTTCCTTGAGATAATCAGTGAACCAGTCTAGTTCCTGTCAAGGGAGACCACTCTAATTTAGATAAAACTTTAAAAAATCTGTCAATATTCAGCTAATGAAGGCTGCCACTATGATTGGGCATTCTTAAACTGAGGAATTTCATCTTTCAACTCTCTGCAAGCAACACTTGATAGGGCTTTGCAAACCACTGTAACATTATCTCTTTGTCTTTGAACAACAAAACTAAATGTGCCAATAGAACTGTTGCAATGTTCATTGATTTAAAATAAAAACAAAACTAATTTACAAAGTCTCAGTTTCATTTCCCAATGAAATCTTGTTTACAGTGACATCACATGGTCGAAGTCACATTAATGGATCATGTAATATAAATTACAATCTCTGGAAAAATAAGAAAGAAGTAGCACTGAAAACTTGACTTCATTTACAGTGCTGACTTGACCTTTTGTTTTTGTCATTTCTGTTTGATAAAATTCTATATAGGGTTGTTGCCGAGCTCTTCACTACATTTAGATGTTCAGATGAAACTTAGAATACCTTAACTCTGTCCAAAGATTTTCCCACAATTTTCGACTTTCTTAACCAAGATTTGTGTCTTGTATTATTTCATACACTGCAGTTTGAGCCAGATTTTTCACAGCGAAGTTCTGTTTTTGTAACTTGGTATTGAATCAAAGTAATTAATGATCCAATACAGGTATTTTCCGTGCATAATCAATCAGGTTGGCGATATTTACCTGGAAGCTCACATGATAGGTCTGTATAAACACAACATTCATCATTGTCCTTAATTAATGGTTTATGTTACCATCATGTTTACCTGGGTGTTTATTATGTAAACACTGATTTTGTAATTCTATTGTCTTTTGATAATATCTATGGTTTTCCAGTAACCCATGGCGTCAGACCGCTTGATTCTTTTTCAAGTGGGATGGCTGTTTTTCGCGTTTGTTACCTACCCTCTATAAAAGTGCCAGCGTTAATTAAAACTTCATTTTTTGACAATATAGATAGATATTGTATAGATTCCTGAATCATTTTAGATTTCTGGTCTATATAATGTGGTAATTACAACATATTTTCTGTTTCTTGCACTTATGCCATGTTTTCACAGCTCACAACAGTTTTACTGTAACACTCAGAGAAGATTGGGCGGTACCTTGCCTGGATTGCCTCTATATTGTCTCTGGATATAGCCAAATCTAGGATCGATACACGGAACAAATTTTTTTGGCCCAAATCATTTTCTCTTCTTTTTTATATGAAAATGCTATATGGATATAACAAACTCTGGATATAAGGAACAAATGGTCCCCGAGGAGTTCGTTATAAAGTACTATTAGTATTGTTACACCATCCACCTTCTGCGATATAGACATAGCTTCACACCATTTAGAAGTTAAATTTATATTTCCATACCATATAAACATGGCTTGAAGAGGTCACCATGTTATCTGAGGGAATTTTCTCTCTTATTATGGCAATTCTTGGAATTCTCCACATTATGCGGTTGCTAACCATTTCCTGGTCTCCTTGGAGATGTAGATTCCATGTATTAAACTGATATTATTGTAGAAAATCATCCCCAACTTTCAATAAGTATCACAAAGCATGCTATACAAAGGTTGAGATTATTTCTGAAACATCTTTTTTTTCTAATGTGTCTTTATCATGCAACAAAAGGAGGAAATCTCCCGAAGACTTGGCCTGGCAGTTTTCTAATTATCAACCATCAAAAAGAATTGGAGAGAAAAGAATAGAAGATGTTGGAAGAAAGTCGAAGCTGACTTTGTTGTCAAGGTAATTGACAGGCATGTTTCAAGGAAATCAAAGAGTTTGAATGTTATGGAAAATGTGTCAGAGTATAAGAATTGTGTGTCAATGATCTATAATTGGCACTCTCGGGCAATTAAAGATGTTGTACCTAGAAATTATGTCTGTTAATTGCAGGCTTGTATTTTTAATCAGAGTTCCGCCTGTTGTAACAAAGATTTACACAGATTTAAAGCAGGCATTATGAGTGAAATGACTTGCAGCATGAGTGAAGAGTGAAGCATTTTGTTGGATGAAAGGTCATGAGTATGAGCCACAGCAAAAGTTGTTGTTGCTGTTGTTGTTTAACGCCGGTTCCAACCTTGGTTATTTTAACAGGCGGACAGTTTACCTAACAATTTATGCTAGATAGAATCAGTACTAGACTCAGAAACTGCCAACTTTCTTACATAAAGAGGTAGCAGGGTGCAAACCCATAGCCCTGACAGTCTACAAGAGGTTACAGTGACCTCAAGTCAGCAACTTTACCACTCATCCACAGAGGGAGTCCCATAGCAGAGGCCACATTGGTTGAGCGCTTGCCATACACAGGGTCAGCATGGATGTTTAAGACGAGTATCATAAAAAGTGTCTCAATGATAGGAAAAAGCCAGAAGAGAGACATGTTGAAAACTCTGTGAGATTCTTCATTAAATTTATAACTACTTGTGGTTGCATGACACTATACTCAGAGACATTATGGTTGCAGACAACTAGATTTAATAGAAATGGAACAAAAAGTTACATAATGTTGAGAGCTGAAACTAATGGAACAAAAGTAATCCAATTTCAAAAGAACTTTCATTGAATATAATGGAACTGGTTGGAAACAATTGGGTGTAATAGATGGAACAATTAGCAGAAGTATATTACAGAAGTGCAGATAGAATATTCATGCAAAAGAATTACAAACACCACAGGATTGCATTACAGAATTACTGAACAAAATGTCTAAAAAATCGTTATTTTAATGGCACTTTACTGCCTTTTTTTTTTTTTTTTTTTTGAGGTAATGAGAAGACTGAATTGAAGAGGAGTGTTTTTATGTAGTTACCTGCAACAATGTAAATGGTTTTGTTCTTGGTTAGATAATGACAATGTAAATATAGCAGACAATGACAAGAGGAGATGTAAAGGAGGGTGTTGAGGAGTTGAAAGACTGAGTGATCAGTATTGATTAGTTTCTTGTAGCACTATGTGATCAAAGGGCGATAAGCTTTTCTGGTGAGAAACTCAGATTTTGCAAGAGAGCATTTTATAGATTTTAGAACTAATCACTGGAAATTTTACAAAAATTGATAATGCTTTTTGAAAATGTTGAGCGTTTTTTTTTATCCGCCTGCTTGAGTAAATGGGTTTATTGGAATGCATGCATACTGTTACTGCAGGATTTAAGTAACATTAAGTTTTAGATTGGAAAAATTATCCTGGCTCCTTTGCAAATGGATTTTAATTGGTAGAAATTACTTTGAGTGATATTGTTTTTATTTTTTTGCCAAGTTTTTGTCTGAAATGATTTTTTTCTGCAGCAGTTTCAGTAAGCAGTATTAAACTGAAAACATGCTAGATAGGAGTGTTTTTTGCCAAAGTGTTTAATTTCTAAAACTTTATTAAATGGAAACTAAAATGTTGAAGTCTGGAAGTTTTCTGGGGGCCCAATTAATGACATATAAAAGTAATTTCTAATTAATATCAAAAGTTATCACCATGTCTATCAGATAATGCAAGATCCCCTATAACCCTTTTAAAATACTGTACGTACTTCAGTTTTTTTTGCTCACCTTCATGTAAACAGTTAAAGCATGCATGTAAAGTTTTTAATTCTTAATATTTAACAAGATAAAATGATTTTGTGTGGTCTTATTAAATTTAAGAGCATGTGAAAAAAAAATCCTTGGTATTATTAATTTTCTGTTGAGTTTGAACTGATTTTTCCATTCAGTTTGTAGTTTAAGACAATTTCAGTTGCTAAATTTTTTGTAGGAGAAGTATTTTTTCAAACAAGTTCAATGCAATTTGAATAGTTTGTTTTGCTCCGAAATGTGAATTGCTTCTGTCATTCATGGCACAAAACAATCAACTTCTTCCTGAAAAGAAAAGTGTCAGTCTCTCAGTAAGGCCATACGCCATCATTGAAAACATCTACCCATTAAATCAGCGTAATTTGCATGAAAATAGCATCATGCGATGTCGTTTAGGGATTTGGTGTTTTACAACAGCAAAACATCACGATTTTACGCATGAGAAAGCCTATTTCATTACAAATATTCCTGTATCACATAAAACAAATTGTCATTATACAGAAAAAACTTTCCCAAAATGCAATTCCCTCGGGCTCCTGGTGTCGCATTTTGATTGGGTTTGTAATAGAAATAGCAAATAAGAACTTCTAGACAATGGTAAAAAGCTCTCTCATTTAAATGATCTCAATATATTATTTTAACTCGAAATAGCTGACATAAATGAGTCTATTAGAACTATGAATTTAAAGAATACTCTCGTAAATTGGCGTTTATTTCATTATGAGAGACTTATTATACAGATGCTGCAAGATACAGTCAGTAAATATCTACATAAAGTGTCAAAATGCTATATTAAATAATACTCCAGACATTTTTTTGCGGAACATAAATCGAAGCCCTCTCAGCATGGATTTTGCAATGTGCACTTGTCAAGTTTGACTTTTCTGGGTTATAAAAGTCGGTATTTTAGATTATATTGTATTTTTTTGTTTCGTTTCTTTATTTCCTGTATCTAAAAAAGAATTGTCGATTGAAAGAGAATATGAAAAAAGGTTGCTTCCTTCTTAAAGTCCCATTAGCTCTTTAATTCCCATTAACTCTTAAAGGCCCATTAGTTCTTTAGATACTTATAAATAGATTATATATTTACAGAAAGAATAATCATAGAATTATTTTCTGTATATTCTAGAACAAGGCAGACTGAAATACATTCGTTTCATAATTTTGTCGGTCTTTGCAAATCAAGTGTTGTCTGACAGTATTTCTTAATTTTTGCAATATTACTGAGAAAAAAAAACTGCATATATTTAGATCATGATTATTATGTACTTTCAATTTAAAAAGCAATTTTAAAAATGTTTTCTTAACAAATAATGGTCAATTTAGCTGGTAGATTTCTTGGAAATTAAGGCGTCGTTCATCCTTTTAATGGATAATGGGGACTTTAATTTTACATCCTCAAAATGATGGGAGACTTTAAACATACTTACACTGTCGGTATATCTGGACGAGTATTTGACATTTGACAGTGATGCTATTTGATTTTTGTTTGTTACTAATTATAATCTCTGCTTTTATGAGCCTCCTTGTGTGTTTTCAGTTTCAAAAAGATCTCGGAAAGTTTATAAAAGTCAGTTTGATTTCAGTTAATCATGAAAAATGTCCGACAAAAATCAGCTTTAGCGGGGGAATGTTACTGGCGTACCCCCAGGTACAACAAATACATCCCTAATACAGGAGGCATGATGCTGGTGTTTATTTCAGTGTAGACGGAGGGTATTGCCAAAGAAAACAGAATGTTGATAGGTTGGAATTCGATTGAAAATTATTTGAAAAAGACCACTGCTGTGCTGGAGGTTTAATGGTTTGTTATTGCAAGTTTACAATGGGAAATGTTACAAAGTAATTTTGAGAGGTGAAATGTTTGGCAAGCGGTTTGAGGTATCTAAGAACTACTGAGGGCAAAGAACTGTTAATGTGTAGAGAATTGAAAGTAATCTGAGCCTCCATTCACAAAATTATTTAACACAATTCTATGACCAGAATTTAATATCTATAAATTTAAATAAGAATTTGTATCATACTATTTCTTACTCAATTAACTCCCTTTGCTGCCAAAAATGTAAGATGATCAAGCCCTTTCAATAGATAGGGCCAGAAAATATTCTGCTTAAATAATGAAAATATACTGTCGTCTAGCTCTAGCCCAGCCCTGTGGTGAGGCCAGTATCATACATGTTTCTGTTTCATGTGAATAAAAGGTCAGAGAGTGCTAAAAGGAAGCTAACTACATTGCGCCAGATAGAAAACTAATAAAAATGTGTGAAAGGCCATTCACATTTACCTGTTTTAATGGTCATCCGGAGTGGCAGGCAGCACTGTTGTCATAGTCTAAATGTCCTTAGCAACCAGTCTAAATGTCCTTAGCAACCACTTTGGTTACCATGCTACTTCTTAGTTCCAAAATTTACAGTAAATTGACATGGGTTTTACTGTAGTATGAAATGCTGGCATGAAGTTGCCAGTTTTCTTGCTGACTCAGTAGAAGACGGTATTGTATTTAGCTAGTTGTTCTTTTGCATAGGGGACACATGTTTAATGATGTAATCAGCATGGGCCCAGGACTGATAGATGAGTAATATGGTTTCGTCATGTTCTAGAAAGACTTCTTTCTTCTGATGTCTAAAACAGTGTAAATTTAATTACTGGTGAGTCCCAAATTGGTCTGAATGCGTCTGTAAAACATAAAGGAACCATTTTGAAAACCAATATTGGTTTTCGGCGATGCTAATTTTCGCTTGCTTTCTGATTCTTACACAATTCATTGCCTGTCTCCCTGAGCGAGGAATGTTATTTTGAAACGCGTCTTGTACTGACAGCTGCCCTTGTCAAGGTGCCCTAAGCACGTTATCAAGTTTCATCGTCCGATTGTTTGGTTTGAATGTTCTTCTGCTATTCCAACAATAGTAGCAATTTCGAACTGCAACTGTTACAAAGAAAGTTTTTTATCACGGGGTCATGTCAAATCACTCCATTCACATCTGCCTGCACTTTTTATTTGACAAAAACAATGTTGTTTGATGTTGAAAATGATCACAATCGCAATGTTTGAATATTTGATCATTACACTTTTACACGTTGGGTGCCGGAAAGGGATGATGGAGTCATCTGTCACAAGTGAGTTCATTTCCTGTGGAAATATCCCTTGGAAGGAAAAGACTCTAAGTTTGTTTAAAAAATTGATTTTAGATCATTTTAAATTATTAATGCAGTTAAAGCAGATTTTCACAATGTCATTCAATATCAAGTTTTATTTTTAGAGAAATTTTCATTAAAATAATGAACAGATTATAGATAGGACACAGACTTTGGTATCGGATACTTTAGCACTTTAGTGGAGCTGCAGTTGTGTAGCATGCTCACTTTTGCATTGGAGGGTCCCTAAGACTGTCCCAAGGCCCTAGACACAAATTCAACATTACATCTCTCTCTTCGAATATGATTCCATCAGGAGTGAGTCTCGAGAGCTATTAATCTAAGTTGTTAGAACTATTGTTTCACAATTGAAAATGAATAAATTTATTCGAATAATTTTTAATTTTACTCTATTTTTAAAGAATGGGCAACCTCCCATTGCTTGAGGCAAATGTTTCTACCTTTTGACCGGTATGACTTATACCTCTAGTTTTCATCTGTGTAATTGCGTTGCCTCCAAGGTTATAATGATATGCAGTGTTCTATAAAAAGCAATTGTGAAAGGCGTCTATAGGCAGACAAATTTAGCAGGATTAAATCTATAACTTTCAACCTCCTGGACTTGTTAATCTTTCAATTCGGACAGTAACCCATCAATTATTCAAAGGAATTACTGATTGAACAGCAAACGACATACAGACTGATCATGATCTGCACTTTTTATACAGGCATACTATCACTTGCTATCAGCAGCGTAATTGATGAGATGAATATTTCCTGTCATTTTCAGAACATGTAAAACAATATTCATTGTCAGAGTCAAAACCCTTTAAATAATCTTAGTTGCTTTGTTCATTATTCATCATCAATAATATCAAATTTAAAACTGACCCCCCCCCCCCCCCCTTTAAAAAATTGTGTGTACTACATGTATATAGAATTTTTTTATCTTTAAAAAATGCTCACTAACAATATGAACTGTGCTAAAATGACTCATGTCTTAGGGGAGAAGTCATTAATATTTGATATTTCACTTGTTCAATTTCTTCAGATCCATTTATCTACCAGAATATCTGAGGATAATAATGTAACCAGTAATCATTAAGTGTGGAGAGAAAATGTTCCAAGAGTTGGGTAATTTTTTATTTTTTTCGTTTATATTTTGTGATAGTTTTCCTAATTATTTTCCAATTTTCTAGCAGAAATATTTCACTCTCCCCGAGTTCTAAGTAAGATGTAATACTTGCATTGATCCAGTCATGTTTTATAGATGTTTTTTTTTTCCTTGTATTAACTTTCCATATGATGTTTTACAGCAAGCGCTCTTTTGTAACAAAAGGGAGATAAATCTTGTTTCCCCATAAAATATTCTAAAATTCTCTAAAAGATGAATTGGGTGAAATGGGGAAATGGGGAAATGTTGAATTCTTATATTTAGGAAACCACGATCTTTGAATGACCCAATGACAGTATATATGTCACAAGCCAGCCAGTTCCCGGGCCCTAAACATTTCAATTTTTTTCTGCCTTTTCTAAAACAAGGGGGTTGGGGCGGGGGAGGGGATGATACAAGGGGTTGGTCTTAAGAGAATGCCAAATTTAAGCAAAGTCAAGGCATTAATAAATTAGAAAGTCAGAGCCAATTCAAAAATTTAAGCAGTTAGCAAATTGACTTCTCTGTGTTTCTGTAGTGGAAAGCTATACAGGCAGAATTTAAAAACACACAAACTTTTGAAAACCACAAAAATCTAACCTGAATTTGTAACCACTCTTGAAAGAAACCTTACAAATATACTCAAGGGCACTTAATATAATTCTTCATACATGATATTTTAATGTATTTTAACACCAGGCTATATGGAACTGATAAGCATTGGGCTGGATTACAGTTATATTGGTATTAAACATTTTATTCAGAGTCTGTGAAACTGTTGGGTCAAGTCCTTTCAACATAAAATGGAAAGAAAGCAGGTCCATTTCAAAGGGATTGCCTGTAAAAAGGTGATAAGATTTTATGACCTTTGGGAAAACACTTTCAATCCACAAGTGTTCGGCAATGTTTGACACTTGTGGTCTTTGATAACTGTCAGGAAACAACTTATTTTGATGCTTGGGAAATCTGGTGAAAAACATAAAGTTCAAAATAAAGATAACTATGTTCATGTATGTTTTAAACATTTATCTCTCTCACTCAGACTGTTTCCACATCATTTCTGTCCTAGGTAGAAATATTTTATTCAACTTCTTAAATTTTCATGAGTAAGTATTTTATTAAAGGTTATAATTTGGGCACTTTCTCAGCATTTAGCAAAAGAAACCAAAGAAAGAGTATGGAAAATGGAAAAAAACACACTAAAATTCATCAGTTTAATTAGAAAAGTCAGATAATCATGTTGGCCAAACTTCCTGAATTATATGCAAGTTGATAAATTGGACCCTTCAGTGCAACAAGTTAACTCCTGTTAAATTAAAGCATAGTTTCTGCATCAATTTTAGAGACAATGTGATTAAGTCTGCATGAATCAAAGGGCCTCAGTGAGTATCACATAATGTTAACTGCAAAATGTGTTAAACGTTTTCAAAAGGTATTCAGTCCTCTAAGAAACCATATAATATGCTGTCAAGCACTATAGAACGTATATAACTACCGTAGAACTATTTTCAGTGAAAAAGTAGTGCCTTTTTACGAACACGACTTTTTGAAGGTTATGATGCTAAAAGTGTGATAACTAATGACTATCTAAGCCCAGTCATTTATCATTTCAGATCATTATGTTCATAATAACGATGAAAGATTGTATCTCATGTTCACTGCTCTGACTTTAATAAATACTACTTCCCTTGACTATGATAAATATATATCACCCGCATGGTAAAAATGTTCCCATTAAAACTGACCCAATAATCCATTTACGGCACTTTTTTTTCTCCCTACAAAGTACGGAAGTTGATAACCCGCATGTCATTATCCTAGCATTTAGAAGTCCCTGGACAAATCATCACAATGGTACATATAATAGTAAACTGTGATCTGTACCACAGGGAGGGGTAATTTGTGTTTGAATGAAGAGGAAAAATCTTAAGAAAAATGGAAGAAAGATACCAATTATGGTAGTAAGACATGTCATGCTAGTATCAGATGCAGAATTTAAGGTAAAACATAAAGGCGATAAATAGGTCAAACATTAACACCAGGGTAGTGGTGGAGATCGAATAATTGGGACCTGCTGATCCTGTGATGAATTGGTTACCAGGGCATCATGGTGGCTTCATGCAATCTGAGTTGTTAGGATTATCATTCAGTGTAGCAAAGAAGTCTCGTTGCTGCCTCTTTAATCCAGATCCGTTGATGCAGTTTTTATGCGGTCTTTTATTATTGAAAATTCACATTGATACTGTTGCACCATGATTACAATAAGCCATCTGGCTGGCGGTTCCATTAACAAGCATTTTATGTTTGAGAATTGCCAAATAATTGATTATTTAAACAAGGGTTCTGAGGTGAAGAGGGAAATAAAATTTTCATCTAATGGTTTCATTTAAGAAATCATAAACAGGTGCATGTGAAAATGCTATTATTTTTATATATTCATCTAAAACTAAAAACTTGTGTCGATGCTCCATAAACTGGTAGGGAGTTGAAGATACGGATTAAAAATAATCTTCGGCAAGTAATATTTTCATCCGTATCAGAAAGTTGATAGGGGCTTCTAATGCCGCAGAACGATTTTATTGCATATTATTTTCATATTTTTGGCATTATTTCACCTGATAAAGTCGATTCAGTGATACCTCAGCGATACTTTGCTGAAGCCATAAATTTTGATGCGGTATAACGATATTGTTATTACTTAGCAAGGCAAAATGAAAAGCAGTAGGTTTTATACTTTTTACTGTTATTCTTTTACCTCGAGGCACAGAATTTGTCACTTTATGCCTCAGATTTGGAGATTATCATTCTGAAATATAATCATCTTGTTGGCTCGATGGTGTGATTAAAGATTATCCCTCCTTATAACAGGGAATATTTTTATAAACTTACATAAAAATGTACTCTCAAGCCCACTTAGCAGTTCACCTGCTGCCATTTCTTTTGTGCCCGCACTTTAGCAACTTCGGTAGAGGGACGAGATAGAAATCAGGTGTCTGTCTGGTTGCGTCCCGTTGTGCCCGTTATAAAATAAAAAAAAATTAGTAAGTCATTGCTGCACAAAGCTTTCAAATTTTGTACATATATTATAAAAATAATCGCTGTACAATTTAGTTTTCAAGATGGACAACTCTGGTGCAGTTTCATTTCAAATTATGTCCCCTGATACATTACAAGAGTCAAGTCAAATTTGTTGGTTTTCAGTTTATGTTACATAAACTAAACAAGATATTAAGAAATTAATTGATAAAAATTCATATAACTCGGTGCACTGTTATCAGCAGACTAACTTTTTGTGTGTTTTCCTATTGAAATAATGATATTTTGTATGTGTTCAGATATCAGAACTTATTAAGGATATTATGAGAATCAGAGTGTTTCTGCTGCTTAGAAGAAGCAAAACAATAATATAAAAAAGTACTTTAAAATGGAGTCTTGATTTACCTTGCCTGTTTTGAATGAGCCAACAATAAAGAATTTAAGGTTTGACACAATAAGTTGTAAGATATAAAATATTTTTTATTGTTAATGTTATTGCAGGTCCTTAGGATGATTTTTTCTTTGATTTTGAAACAATTATGACCTATAAATGTTATATTTAAACATGATTTATTACACAATATTTTCAGCCGGAGTTAATATTTCTTTTTTATGTTTACGTTTTATGCCTCAATAGCGGGTGTTCATCTTTAACACAAGCTTTGATTGCTTCTACTGTAAATTTTATTGGAAATGCTGTCGAAAGATACACTTTAGATACTTCTTTATTCTTGAGCGGTATTCAATGACTCACAAATACTGTGTTTGTTGGTCTTTTACCATGTTTGTTATAAATTTGAAGTTTCTGTAGCATTTTGAAAATGAATTATGCAGTTTGAATGAAGATTTAGTACACATAGCTGCACATTATCAGCTCACCTGAGCAAATGTACAATGAACTTTAAAGGTGAGGTATTGTTACCATTTGCCATCTGTTTTGTGGTGTCCATCAGCAATTTCTTTCAAACAATTTAAAAGCAGCATGAAATTCCCTGAAATTCTTTGACCATGACCTTTGACCATGGCCTTGTCAGTAAGAGTGATGAAACTCTTGTTTTAATGGCATAGATTGAAAGTGGATGTTTTTTTCCATGTTTCTCCAGTTTTATTTTATTAAGATAATCATGATATAAAATTAATGCTACTGTCTGATTAAAGTACTCTCAGTTCTTTGATTTGAGTCTGTTTGGTTCTTCAACATATTTGAGATAAGTAATGTATTTTTGCATCTTGTAGGCTTAAATAACCCAGAATTGAGGTCATTCTGCTGTGTAGGTTAGAAAATTGAAACTTCTTATTTGGTAGAATATCTTAAATTTGTAATACATATCTTAAACATCAGATAGATCTAGTCCAAGACATTGCATTCTTTTGAATTTTGTCAAGTACTGTCCTTTGGGAGTTTTGTAAAAACTATCCTTTTTGTGCTTTTCTGAACATATATTTTGTGCAGTGACAAAATAAATAGGTACATAATGAAATAAGCTTACCTGAGATTGTTTTGTGTGTGGTCAAAGTTATGCTGAAAGCATATTGCAATAATTATGGTAGACAATAGGCTTTTTGGTTTCTTTTGTGGTTTCTAAGCAAAGCAGCATACCTTCATTTCTAAAGCATTACAGGGAACAATACTGTTTTTTGTAAGACTTTCAACATTTACATAATTACATAAGTACGATGTAATAAACAGATGCAAGAAAGTGTTATTTATTTCAACATATTCTAACACTTGACAAAACAACCATGCCCTCTTAACTTCAAAGTTCCAAATGCTTTGTCCATACAATAAACTACACAAGAAAATGAATGTTCCTATGATATAGGAGGGCATATTTTTCTTACTTATCATAAATTCTCCATTAATAACACAGTAAAGTTTTGTTTAATCTTTCAGTGCATCACATTGATAAAACATTATTACACACATTATTTCAGAGCAAAAATAATTTGAAATTCACATATAAAATTACTTTAGAACAGAAAGTCATATACAAGTCTATATGTGTCACCTACAAATGGAGATTGAATTGCAAAGGGAAGTAACTACATGATGTGTCAGTAGCAACAGTAACTGTAAATGGAGGATGATTTTCTAAGGGAAGCAATCCAGCATCTACATGACTGTTGTCATTAGTGATGATGTTACAAGTTAACAATTTTCACTGTATTTTTTTCAGTTCACATATTAAAAAGTGATTAAAATCTTCAATGTTTAAGAATTTGGAGGTGAAAGAAAACCTGAGAAATGAAGTACAGGTAAAATCTATCTGAGACACTAAAATCTATCATGCAGACAAATGAATTAACTTTATTGTTCTATAAAGCAAGTGTCTAGAAATACTCTAGGGATAACAAGTTGTGTTATAGCTTAGTGACCCCCCCCCCCCCTCCCCCCCAAAAAAAAGAGAGAGACAAAAAAAGTTGTTACCCTTAAAGGACAATTAAATAAATTACCAACAAGTGCAATAAATTCTCAAAAATAAAGGAATGCAGTGAAACAATAGCACAATATTGTACGCTGAATATTTAAGGAATGTAACAAATGATGATTTTGAGACAGAATGGAAACACAAAGTTTACTGTCCGTGGAAGATCAAAGGGGGTCATTTAAGGATACACGTTTATTGCTTTTTAAGTGCATTTTGATTGGTTGAACATTACTGTCCTCAGTAACTTCAGTATCAAGTTAGGACAACACCAGCTGGTGGGGATGTTAATTGATTATAAAAAGAAGATAACTATCAATTATCCTCAATTATCATCCAAGCCCCCTTGTAATTTGTGGTCAGGTATACTTTCTGTTTTATTGTTCAATTTTGGACTTGTATTACTGTTATACTATGACAGACATATGCATTAATTTTGAGAGTGGGGGTTTCTAGCAAACTAAATCCTTTATTAGAAGAAAATTAATACTGGGTGTACAAGAAAAGAGGGCAGGAGCAACTTTGTTTGTTAGATACTGTATATTTTTGAAAATTGACTTGGACAGTTCTCCTGCATTTCAAAATTGAAATAAAAAAATGATCATGATTTTCTATGAGATGTGTAGTCAGTGCTGAAGCAAACCCTTTTTTTCTTCAGATTTTAAGGCCAGATCTAATTTAGATGTTGCATTATGATAACGGCATTTTTTACAAGTTCTGAAACATAAATTTCACGGAATTATTGGGCCTACCACGTCAGTGTCATATGGATGCTTGCAACATTTATGTGTATGCAGAGTTGTAAAAATATTTTTTTAATAAAAACTTTGCATAAAAATTTATTTATTGCGTTTTCGCCTTGAAGACATGCATTGTACCGTTATTATCTTTCAATCTTTTACAACTACATGTAATTGGCTCCCAGCTCCTTTCAGACTGAGTTATTTTGCGCAAAATATTAAATGTTAACTTTTTCATGAATGCTTTATGGTTTTATGACTTCACGGCTTTTATCGAAATGTTATTGAAGTCCCTCTGCAAGTTGACTGGGTGCAGAGGGTTTTTTTTGTTGATTAACTATTTTCATTTACATCTAATTAATTGATAACTTAAAAGTCACGTTACGCCGCCGAATATTACTCCACGGTAAAGATAAGATAATAATTACCATATAAAGGGAGGTAATTCCATGATAGATATAGACTATAAAATTTTCATATATTTTGTAATATCTGGCATGCAATCACAATTTATTGGCTTACTATTGCTTTATTTACTGTTAGATGTTGAAACGTTAATGGAAATTAAGTCTAGCTCGCCACGCATCAAAAAACAGCAGAAAGCATTACGCGTAATTAAAGAGTCCTCTGTGACTCCATGCATTCCGCATAATGTTTATCATATTTTAACAAGATAACGAAGAAAATAATTCATTTGAAATGTCTCGGTGATAAAATTTAATATTTAAAATGAAAAAATGGGGTGTCCTATTTTATTTGTAATTGACAGTTTTCCATATAATGCCTTTATAAACTGTAGTAGTGGGTAGCTTCATTTAGAAGCATCGATACAAAGCTATTGAGTGCATTGTATTGTGATATCTGTAGGGAAGTGATGCCTTCCCAGCATGTGACAGTATTTATTGAAAAGTAAATCAGACGTGATTAAAAGTCATGTAAATCAGACGTGATTGAATTATAAATGGCAAATTACAAACTCCCCTTGGCGATATTGTTCCAAGAAATAAAGCGAAAATGTCTGAAAATGTGACACAATGTTTGGAAAATACAGGTGCTTCACCAAATTTTAGTATGTTGGGGCAAACCGTTTCCCCAAAATGTGCAGTGTGAGGGTTAATGAAGGACTTCCTGTTTTGTGGCAATGTTTTAGGGTGATTGAAGTTTTCTTCATAAATTATGTGATAGGGTAAGGAAAGTATTTGAGACGACTTCAAGTCAGAACACAGTACAGGGACGAAACTTAATAAGTTAATCGTTAACTTGTCATTCATGTCTGTACACATAATAATTTTGGCAAATAAGAAGTCATACAATCATGCGAAATATTCTTTAGTAAGATGCCACCCAGGTTTATCTGAATAAAAGAGTAACGCAGATAAAGGGAGGTAATTTCGCAAATATTGTGTAGGCTTTCATGAGGCATTTGGCATTAATTGTCGAAAGAATCATCCCGCTATAACTTGTCATAGTGTTTATGTTTTGTTTAATGTCTACTTACATCTTTCTTCAATTACAGGAACATTTCGTGGTTTCATAAGAAATGCTAGAAATGTTACTGAACTGCTGTATTACCATGACAAATGCATTTTCTAGACATATGACATAACCAGAAATGCACCCAGTGCATGTTGATTGTGCAGTCACTTTCCGAAATAAAAATGCAGTGCCTTTTAGGCTTTTTGACAGGAATTTTTAGATGCTAATTTGTATTGTTGCCAATTTATGTTTGCATTCTCTGCCACAGCAGGTAAACCACTTGGAATAAACATTCATACAATTTCTTGGAATGTTTTCTCAGAGATGCTATGTCAATGACAAGAGAGACATTTTGGTTTTAGCTTCAGCTATTTAGTCATTTTGCTTGGAATTGTTGCTGTTGGGTTTGATTACATCAGCATCCATTGTCACATAAATCTTCATTTCTTTCTTTTCTCTTAATTGTTCTTTATTGGTCTTTCTTTTCTGTCTTTTTTCTTGTTATTTATTGGCCTTTCTTTCCTTCTTGCCCCCACAAAGTGGGGGTTGCGCCTTGTCGTCCGTCCGTCGTCCGCAGTCCGTCGTCTGTCAGTCCGCAGTCCGTCCGTCCGTCCGTCCCCCGAAATCGTAACGCAACTCCTCTTAAACCGGATGGCAGATTTTGCTAAACTTCCAGGGATGAACAACCTTAAGTGTAGATGGTAGTAAAAGGAAGGAATTTCGCGGCGACCAAATTTAACAGAATTAGGCCTGTGATTTTCACTAATACTTGTGAACGCAACTCCTCTTAAACCGGATGGCAGATTTTGCTAAACTTCCAGGGATGAACAACCTTAATGTGTAGATGGTAGAAAGAAAGGAATTTTGCGCGACCAAATTTAACAGAATTATGGCCCTTTGTTGATTTTTCACTAATACTAGTAGAAATTTTGTGAACGCAACTCCTCTTAAACCGGATGGCAGATTTTGCTTAAACTTCCAGGGATGAACAACCTTAAGTGTAGATGGCAGTAAAGGAAGGAATTTTGCTGCGGCCAAATTTAACAGAATTATGGCCCTTTGTGATTTTTCACTATAACCATATAGAAATTTTGTGAACGCAACTCCTCTTAAACTGGTTGGCAGATTTTGCTAAACTTCCAGGGATGAACAACCTTAAGTGTAGATGGTAGTAAAGGAAGGAATTTTGTTGCGACCAAATTTAACAGAATTATGGCCCTTTGTTAAGTTTTTCACATATACCATATAGAAATATTGTGAACGCAACTCCTCTTAAACCGGATGGCAGATTTTGCTAAACTTCCAGGGATGAACAGCTTTAAGTGTAGATGGTAGTAAAGGAAGAAATTTTTGTTGCGACCAAATTTAACAGAATTATGGCCCTTTGTTGATTTTTCACTATATACCATATAAATTTGTTGCGACCAAATTTAACAGAATTATGGCCCTTTGTTGATTTTTTCACTATATACCATATAAATAATTGAACATATAAATTTTACATTTGTAATTTAATTTAACATGTACATAAGGTTACCTGTAGATCATTTTAGGTATATGTACAGAAATGAAACAGTGGAATGAAAAAAGTCCACATAAAACTTACATACAGATATGCTTGCTCTTGTTTATGAGCACATCTGCACAGTGGGGGCATCCGTGTCCTTTGGACACAATTCTAGTTTCTCTTTCTTTTTTTCTATTTTTCCTCTTGTTCTTTATTGGCCTTTTTTCATTCTTACTCTATCTTTCTTTCTTTTTCTCCTCTTGTTCTTTTTTAGCCTTTCTTTCTTTTCTTTCTTCAGCTTGTTCTTTAATGGCCTTTCTTTTTCTGTTTTTCATTTCGTCTATCTTCCAACTAAGTCACATTTATACCAGTTTATTTGTCTACATTAAGATGTACCTGGATTTAAGAGATTATTGAATGTATGTAGACAATACCATGATAAAATGAAAGGGAAAACATTCTAGAATTCCCAAATTTTTTGGATAAATTTACTCAGAAAGTATAAAAACTGCTGCAAGATCTAAGCGGTACAGCTGCAGTGTAATTTCCTTCAATAAAACATAAATGATGCAGTTCATTTCATACAATCATAGATTTTTGGTGATTTAAACCGGTTACCAGGCAGGGCAAGTCTGGAACTACTTTTGTTGATTTCAAGCCTGGTACCAGGCTCGGTGAGTCTGGAACTACTTTGTAGGCCGTTGATGGTTTATGATATTGTTATGATGGGTTTGTTCGTAATTTTTACATCTCTTTTATGCCTGGGTGTTGTTTGCCTGGTTTCTTTGATTTGGTTAAACAATAAAATCCTGTAGTTCATACAGTGCTGGTTGAAATGGTAATGTCTACATTTAGGAATCGCAGAAGTATGGAATACTGCCAGACTTTAATTAATCTCTGTACTTTTTGGTCACTGCTGATTGTACTGGGTCAGAGTTGTCTGCCCTTGGAGGACTTTAATTGCTAGATATGACAAATCTAAATGCACACCTGTGTCAGAATGTCTGTATGCACTTGTCAATGCCTTGAAGTCATTGCTTTCCAGATGTGCTTGGATTCTAAATGGTATCTTGTTTTATTTGGTGTTTAAATACAGATGTTATCAGAGTTCAGGTTTTTTGTACAAGTCTAGAGGACTGGTCCTTTGTGCAGTTTTGTGCAATAAGCGAGATCTTGTAGTACTTTATAATACTCTTGAATTTAGTTGTAACACTCAGTTTTGATGTGTGCTATATTAAGTAGTTGGTACCCCCAATATAAAACATGTTTTAGTGGTGTTCCATATAAAAGAGTTTCTGTACCAGAACAATAAATAGCTAATGATTTATTAGTGGAGAAATAAATGAGGATTTGTACACTAATGAAATATGATAAAATCAAAATAATTATGTATTAATAGCAAGTGTTCACGTGGTGTTTATTTCGGTCTATAATATTTTATTAATCCAGTCATGTGGTACATTAATTTTTTGTTCTATCTTTTGTTGTCAGATGTGGGATGTTAAAAACTGTTTATTACATTCGTAAATTTTGGGACAGATTTTGTATTGGATGCGAAACAAAATTTTTTTTTTACGAGGACTCATACTATATGCGCAAGTTTCCCCGGAATTCCAAGCCCAGAAGCAAAATGGCGTATCGTGTAAGATACAGTATGGAGATACAAGCTTGATTTCTATTTTCCGTAAAAGTGTTAACAGAACCGCATGGGATTGTTCCATTTCCAAAAGGGGGTTGTTTATGTAATTGTAATTTTCCTAAACAGAAATATTGCCATTTTTTTAGTTTTTAGACCCAGATCTTTGAGTGCATTTTTAGATGGTTTTATATCTTCTGATTTTTCATATAAATAATACGTCTTCATTGCATGTAAACCTTTTGATAACTGGTGTTTTACTGTGTTTTGTCCAAAAAGTTAGGGACGCTGGACATTGTTGGAATATGTGACAAATAGAGAAAATTTGCTACAGATTTATATTGCCTCTGGTTGCTGTAAAATCTGCTACTGATACGTCTCATATTGTTCCTTCTCTATTGACTTAGTGTCTTTTTTGCCAACTATCATTTAAAAAAAGTTAAGTTGATAATCGGTGAGAACACTTATTGCTAATTTGTGATCATAGTCTACTGTTATATAGGTCAAAACATGTATCACAGGCGTCTTAAATGTTACTTACATGATTTGATTAGTTATATTAATTCATTTTCATTTTATATTTTCAGAATTCGGACGGAGACCATGGGCGGAGCCTGGTGTCCGAAGCCAATGATTGACCAGTTTTCCTACGAGTTTCTACAGATAGACTTGGGCAAGCTTTGTGTCATGACGATGGTAGAAATACAAGGACGTTTTGGAAATGGACAGGTAAATGGCCCTTTGTCCCCTTTTGTTTTAGCAGTCACACCTACATGGTTACAGTTGCTGTCACTTAAAATCACTTAACCTCTTACAACTGTGTGATGGGTTCGAGCACCTCTTCAGTCATGACTCTTTATGTGAGAAAGTTGGCAGTTGGAATCTAGTACTGGACATTTTTTGGAAGGATGGTTAGCTGACCGCTAAAAAATGACTGAATATACTATTGAAATCTGATGATAAATTGAAAGCAAACAAAAAGTAATAACAAAGATTACATATGTTGCGCAAAGGCTATCACTTTCTTTACAAGTTGTTTTCAATTTATTTGGCCTGCCAAGCAAGATATTTTTTATGTCTACGCTCTGTAGGGTACCTTGAAGTTTTTAAAGTTATTGTATGACATTTTATTTTTGCCAAGGAATCTTTATGAAATCCTGGTATTTTTAGGTAATGCAGATGTATTTATATGCTGTAAAAGCCTGCCAGAACGAAATTTTATAATAATTTTGCCGCCGTATGAGCTGCCAAACAAGAATCGGCAAAATTTTCAGATATTTCAAAGAATGATTAGGAACAGGCGGAAAACTGTACGACTATATGTAATAAAGAATCATTCTCGATTTTTCATTATTAATTTTATTGTCTGACGCATGTTTTTTACGTTATGGAATGATAATATTGAATTACTAAGTGTTGTTTTTGTTGTTTTTTAAAGACGATTAAGAGTTATGCTATGTAGCAATCTAGCAGAACTTATTACGTGCGGAATATTTTCGACCTTTTAGTAGGATTTTTAGAGTTATTTTCACTTAGTGTTGTAATGTATGTATTAGTTACGTTAGTTAAAAAACAAAACTCGAATGATATCAATTAGCTGTATAGGTTGATTGATTTTATTACGTTGCACCTGGTATACCTTTCTTTACGCCAAATGCAAGAGCTGTTTGACTAAGGTAATGATTGAAAGGGGGATATTTTGTGCAATTTTTATCACTGTGTTGGAAGAAAATAGTTAAAAGTAAGATGAAGATAAATTATGTCATTTATTGTGGTGAGACGTGGGAGGGTATTTGTTGTTGTGTATGTAACAAGTTTTAGGCAAAGGGAGTGAAGAGATGGCAAATAATCTTGGTGTAATGTGATTGGGAGAGATCAAGTGTGGTTTAGGTCTTGAAAAAGGTGTGACTACCAGTATGTTAGGTGTTAAATAGTGAGGGTATGAGAATATGGCAACTGTGAACAGTATATGACCTAGGGTTTGTGGAAAATGGGATCTATGTATGGTGCATATAAAATGCCACCCTTTCTCACACCAAAATAAACCCATCGACTTATATGCGAAGTCGACTTATGGCCGAATGTTGTAATGACTGGCCAATGAGAAAATGGCAACTGCTGTATTTGTGTATGACAGATTGGGAGAATAAGAAAAGTAAAGAAATATTGCATTGAAATTAGCAAGTTTTTGAGGTTAGAAAAAACCTTATGTGTTAAATAAAGGAGAACAACTACAATATGCATTTGACAGCAGTGTAAGACAGAATGAGCTGGCAGGAGACTGGAAAACTATCGTTATATCCAAGAAAAAAATCCGATGTATGACTAATGGAACTTATATTTTTCTTAAAACACATGATTGTAATTCACACCTATCTGCCTCATATTCTGTAGCAATTATTACAGTGTCTGCTTACAAACAAGTGAGATACTGGACTTATTTATTGCCTACCCCCTTCATGTATGTCCATTAAATAATAAGAGGCTCTCTTTGAGTCCATCCTATGTCTGTCAGTTAGTTATCTTATTTATGGTGAAGCTGGCATCAGGAGATCGGTTGCAGGGGCAAACTCTGGAAGAGATATGGAAAATAATAACTGATTACAGAAACGAAAATAAGATAAAAATTTTGTTTCATTGTTCCTCATGGTGTGGTAAAAAAAAAAACAGCGAGAGGTCATTTATTCCAATATGTACGGAGCATTTTATTCTGAAGTGCCAATCATGCTGTCTTAGGGATGGGTCCACTATGGATTTGTTTGAAGGATTTAAGCCTTTCCCTGTTGGTGGTCAAGGATTCTGCCTTTCCAGTCAGTGTAGATCATGATCAGCCTGCGCATCCGTGTAGTCTGATCATGATCTGCATTGGTTGCTATTCAAGTCAGTAACTTTTTCAGTGGGCACTTGATTTCCAGAGTCATGCAGGTTTTTATTTTCGTTAACATGTACTCCATTGGCAATAAAATTACTCAGGAAAATGAACTTCTGTGTTTTAATACAAGAAAGAGACATATAGAACGGTTAATAGAAATATTAAATTTTATAAATGGAGAATATTGATTCTCAGCACATTGTATAAGATAAGGAAGGTAGTACTGTATTTCTGGAGGTTTAGATGTTTTATCCTATTACTAATGTCAATTATAGAGGAACCTGTCACATTGGTAACAGTAAATATTCATCAAATTTAAGATATTTTAGATACCAATCATTGTGACAGATCTTACAGCAACCATGTGCCAATTTGAAGTAACATTTTAGACTTGCAAATTTTAATGTTAGGTTTGGAAAATACAGGAAAACTTAGGAAATACAATGATGTTCCATTTGCTGTCTGATAAGACAAATTCTAATTGGCATCAAGTGAAAAAAGAGAATAAGAATTGGTAATAAATTGAACTAAATGACTTTACTTTTCTATGGAATTTTTGTCGTTTCTGTCTAAACAAACATTTGCACAAGAAATACATCTGAAATGCCCACTTTAGGAAGGTGGTTGCGTAGACGTTAAAATGACTATTTATGAGACACAAAATTTTGGCTGTCAAAGACAGGTAGCTGC